>CAXARX010000642.1:0-20829 GCA_963971425.1 Bryoerythrophyllum caledonicum | reverse complement strand
CAACAATTGCAATATTTGGTGTAATTTCAACTATTGTAAAGCAAGACTTATGTATCAAAAATGTAATTTTTTCAATTACATATGTAGAATAAGTACATCTCGTTCTCTATTTGTGAAAGACAAGTAAGATTATAAATAGATAGGAAGAAACACCGGCTTAGAAGGGTTGGCGTGAATAGAGTGTCTGTTTTTCTAATCAATTGCACCAAGGTCCACTAGACAATAGGAAATTAATGTAAGGCTACTCACCCCTTTCATGAATAGACACTATAGTGACGAAGAAAAGTAAAAAAAGAGAATGAGAACTAAAATCCTAAAAGAAATGAAAGTAAGAATATAAATATATTTAAATTAAATTAGTTTGTTGAAAGAGTCTGGTGATTTTCTAAGCGTCGTTTGTGAAATAGTATAGAGCTAGCATATTGGATGGCGAATATGTTAATTTTCTGAAAGTGTGTTTGATAGTAGTTTCGGGTAAATCTAGTTTGGTTTCTAGTGTTTTCATTGATGGAGCATGAGTTGTGCCTAATCAACCTGTCGTGATGACTATGAGTGGGTCAACCTTCCAGCCTATGGTTTGGATATTAGTAATGAGAGGCATGTATTTATGTGTTTTAAGGTCAATTGTTTGTTGGAAAAATCTATCATTTGAAAAAGTAAATTCAATAAATTGTATTAAGATGTTGTTGCCTAGGATGATGGCATGGTTGGCACCATGAAGTTTTTCTTTAATGTAAAGTATATGTGATAAGAAATGGGCATTACATTGACAACGTTGTTGTGTACATATCCAAGGTAATAGCCAGGAAGGGATCGTATTATCTTGGGGATTATTATTAAAGGTGTCGGCATTCGTTAGAATGAAGTTTTTGTTTTTTAAGTAGGTAAGACCAATTATCGTATTTTCCATACTGCTTTGTGGTGTTGACCAGTGGGAAGAGCAAGAATGTGATGATTGTTACATTTGAAAAGGACAGAAGCCATGTATTTGTGTTATAGGAGGCAAATGGGGCAAGTTTTTGATGGAACTCTTACTATACCAAAAAAGAGTTATTTTTCTAACATTTCCTATGTATTGACTTGTAAGAAATTTTAATATGTTTGTTTTTAGGGAGTCGGTAAGTGTTGAGTTCCTTCATAATTCATTGGATAGGTTATTATCAATATATGGGTTACGCGTCCATTTGTTTATATTGGGGAATTAATTGATGTGCCTTTATTTCAAGGTTATTTTCATGGTCGTGTTTTGTAATATGTCTCTAGGCAACGTACTCCGCCTTTATCTAGTCAACGATGTGGGCCTAGCCATGAGTCTTCTTGGTAGTGGTATGAAGTGGTGTTTTCAAATTCTTATGGTTTAGAGGCAAATTTGTAGTCTTTTGTTGTGTCTAGTTTGGTGAAACGGTTTGCTTTTTCATTACCTTAAATGTTGGAGTGTGCTTTAATTTTATAGATAGTTGTGACTTGTGTTCTTTTTGCGAGTAATTTTACCATATCTTCTATGATTTTTTTGTCAGCGTGGCTTTTGTGTAGTGTGGAATGTTTGAGATATATGTTTAATACATATGTGCAATTTAGGTAATCTGTAAATATATAAGGTGATTCATGTGGGTATTGTTATGTAATAATACATAGTGTTTTGTGTATGGCCATGAGTTCTATTCTAAAAATGATTTGGAGTCTAGATAACCTTTTGGATATTTGAATTGATGGTTTTGATGGATTATAAATACCATATCGTGCTTTTTCTCAAATCCAATAACCATCAATATGTTGTTTGGGATGTATAAATGATCCATTTGTATTGTAGCTATAGGATGCAAAGAATTTTAGTTGGAGGTGTTTGTATAATATGTCACTGGTAATAGAATTATGTTGAATATATTGCAATTATGTGGGTATAATGATAAGGTGTTCAATTTGGAACTTTTGTTAACTTTGGGTTTATTGGGTGTAATGGTGATATTATTTGTGTGTTAGTGAAGTGTATTTAAATTTGTTAATATTACTTTGACGGGATCGAATTGTGTATGCATGTTTTCAATTCGTGTTTGGTAATGTGTGTAGTAAATATGTAGTGCATTTGGTTTGGTGCTCATTCTTGTGTGTAGCGGGCTGGGTAGTAGTGGTTCTGAATATGTAATGGAATCTAAAGGAAAACGAACAAGAACATGTGTCTCTATGTAGGCTTTTATATGGTGATGGGTTTTGGTACTAATCTATATCATGTAGAACACATATGGTTATAGTGAGAGGGGTCTCTTTGGGAGCAAGTCGGGTCTAGTGAATAGTTTATTGGGCTAATTCGTGAGTAGGAGAGTGTGCAAAGCCGTTGCCTTGCTATTTGTGTGAAAATGTTGTTCCTAGGGAGCCAATTTTTTTTTATCACGGCTATCTGATGAGTAGAATTTATTGAGTCCAATTGGGCATGTGATGGAAATGAGTAATATTAAATGTCAAAATGAGATTGTCTAATAGAAGTTGTGGGAGAGTATATTGTCTTAAGTGTAGTTTTTTTTTGTGTGTAGCATTGATATAACCATATTACTTCCATTTCGAATGATTGTGGTGGTGAAACGAGGCAATGACTACTATATTGTGCTATATTGTATTGTTTTCAGAGCCATATGAATCTTGTTGTTGGTATAGTAGTGAGATATTTACCTCTTGATAAATATAGGTGAGTGTCTTCATTTTGTGCATATATGGTGTTGGTGTGTGTTGTAGTGTCCTTTTTAGGCTAGTATTCTTGTCTGGAAAGTTGTATATGTGGGAGTGTTAACAAAGTGGGAATGTATCTTAGATCACAGAGTTGAATTTCGTTGAAGTGTATGTTAGTGATTTTTTATAATGAGATTGTAGTTTGCTAGTGTAATATTGACGGAGAACCAAAGTGTTTTGAAAGATAGTTGTGGCTTGGTTAAGAGGAAATAGGTCTTGTTGTGGCATAATGTTTATATGTTGTGTGATATTGAACAATATCTATTTACATAAGTATGTGGTAGTTGTGATTGGAATGATATATTTGACTTTTGTTTTATTATGTTTATGATTTAGAATTTTGTTGATATGGAAAGTTAATAGGTGATTTTTAATGTGTGTTGGGGTTCTTGGGTATTGTTGTACTCTAGTTGGGTTTGTTATGGTTAGTGGGTTTCATGCATTTAAAGATTGATTGTTAGAAATGGATTTTGCTAAAAGAGTGTGTGAGGATGGTTGAGTAGGACATGGATTTATGTAGTGATTAGTAGAGTTTGAATAGTAAAATATTTTTGCGGCAATTTGGAGTGCTCTTTTTTTCTAGTTGGGTGGGAATATGATAATATTGTTGAAAGTCATGAGGTGTGTTGCGTTGGGATTTATTGTCTGTTTAATTTGGCTAATATTATTAATTTGTAGTTTATGAAGGAGATTAAGAGAAAGCTTTAGATTTAGTTGTAATAGTATTATTTTGTAAGATTTGTAAGAACCATTCTTTTTCTAATTCTGTTCTATGCAATTGGAAATTTTCATGGGTACTTTTGAGATGCATTCCCCCTTCCTTTTTAAATTGAAATAAGGTTCTAGTTATAAGTGATTTTATTCAATTATATGGTTTAATTTTTGGCACCTGTATATTTTACCAGGATGTGTTGTGTAAGCCCTTTGTATATTAAATCAAGTTTGCTTGAATCATTGAGCGAGTTACGAAGTTCAACTCAAACTACGAGGAGGACGATTTTTCAACAGAAATTGCAGTGATACCGTGAATTCATAGGTTTGTACTACTATAGCACAAATTTCGTGGGATCAAAAACATTCACGACTTCCATGCAATTATAGTACTATATTGTTATAAACGGATGTTGTGCAATTTCCATACAATTGAATTAAATATAGTTTTCGTGCGACTTCCAACCTCCTAATTCCAAAGGTTTGACCTTAACCACTACACTACATGTATTTGCTCGTGCATATACATATAATAATAATTTACTTTTAAATGTGCATTGTCTTTGGGAATCTTTTTCCATGACAATTTTTTTTTCAAATTTTCTCTTAGCAATGGACAATTGAATAGCTTTTTAATACATGTATAATCTTTATTAATATTTTCCAAAAACATTTTTTTTTTACCAAATTTTAAGTCTCAGCCATGTCTACGATGTGATTTTTTCGTACTGTTATCTTTGGGAAATTTTTCTATGTGAAAAATAATTTTTTTCCAAATTTTTTTGGGAGTGGATGATTTATGCCTTTTTTACATGTATGAGGGATTTCAATTTTTTTCGAAAATATAAAATTTTGACCAAATTTTGAGACTCAGCCATAGTTGCGTTCTGATTTTATTTTTCTTACTAGTACTGTCTTTTGAAAACATTTCCTATGTGAAAAGTATTTTTTTCCAACTTTTTTCCCAATAGATGATGCATGCCATTTTCTACTTGTACGATTTTTTTCAATTTTTTTTCAATTTTTTTGGGGACCAAATTTTGATGGCTGCAATTTGTTTTTTTTCTAAGTGCAGTCTTTGAGATTTTTTTCTATGTCAACTTTTCTTTTTATCTCACAACAAAATTTTAATGTGTTAGATCTATTTTTCTAACAACTACACATGTTGATAGATTAGGAATATCATTTTTTTTTGTGGGTCTTTTGAACTTGAATTTTTCACACATGTAATTAAGATGAAGATGTTTCCATTCCCAAAATTTCATAGAAAAAATAATTCTTCAATCTTTCGGAGGGTGTCAAAGTTGGCAGTTGTGAAAATGTTTTTACATCCACCCTTTGTTGGTAAATCTTGAATATCGTTTTTTTGTATATGTCTTTTGGTCTTGAAATCTAGAGCACATGTTTTTAAGATGAAGATGATTTTGTACCTAAAATTTCATGGTAAAATATCAAGTTTTCAGTTCTCGAGAGGATGTCAAAGTTCGCAGAAGTGTGGGACACTATCGTTGGAATTGCCAAAATGCCATTTTGATTGTCACCCCATTATACATGCTTTTTTCTACATCCAAGATTTATTTATAAAATTTCAACTTTTTTTAAAAAAATTGATGGAATTCCTACCACGAATGAAGACTACAGCAAAATCACATAGATTCCGTGCAAAACCTTGATGTAGTGTTGATATGACACAAAATCCGTATATATTGACTACGCACTGATTTTGTGTCACTTTTGTAAAACATTGTTTAGGCACGGATTCCGCACTCAATTTATCATGCACGGATTTCGTGCCCGATTTATATATCGACAATATGTAGAGAAATGACACGATATAGATGTTGCGACAATGAATATCGTTTCTGTGCGAATTTGACACTGCAAAACTAATGAAATCAATATGTTTAGATGAAGAAACGGAATCTGTATGGAAACAATTCATTTTCATTTATGTAAGAGATTCAATATCAGTTGTTTGCTGATATATGTAAGGTATGCATTTTTTAGTGAGAAAGCTTCAATCCAAAGAAATTATGGGAGAATTGGGCGATGATGTTTGCTCTGCATTTAGGAAGACCACAAATTGTTTTTTGGATGCCATTAATAAAAAATTTGACTATTTTTTAATTGTTGGTAGTAAATATGGTACTGCATAGAAACTATATGGAATGCCTGCTCGAATAAACGTATCAATCATTTTGATTTTTTGCTTCATCATGGCTGGGCAATTTTTGACTTGTTCACATTGTACAATTAGTTTTGTCATGGTTACATGTGTTTGTAGTTTTCACTTTGAAAAGGTACTAATTGGATTCTAGATAGATATATGGTTCATTTTTATATAGTATTGGTATTTGCTGATTTCAATACTTGATGTTTATGGTGTGGAGATAGGTTTTGTATACTTTTGGTTTAGTTTTTGATTTATTTGGGCATCCACTCACTACACATTTGGTCACACCAAATTCTATTCCTGCCCATTCAGAAAATTTATCAATTTTGTTAGGTTGAATGTGTAGTACTTGTGGTTTATTAATCATAATTGGTAGATCATCTCCATAAGTTGCGAAGTTGATAGTGATTGCAGATGTGCCAAATTTATATCCATGTTGTCCATTTTGTAATCATCTAACTAATGGCTCTTAGAAGATAATGAAAAGATAAGGGCTAAATGTATTTCCTTGGATAGTGTTGCGTTAGATTGGTTTAGGTTTTGTTTGTCCAAAATGTTCACCTGTGATAATTGTATTGGAGTGTGAATATATATTTCCAATTGATGTGATGGCTACTCTTGGGTAGCCAATATCTTTCATTATAGCTAGAAGGCAGGGGTAGTTGAGTGATCCAAAAGCGTTTTTGAAATTAATACATAGTAAATATATATATATATCTTGTATTGTAAATTTTGCATTTATCAATGCAACTATGAGAAGTTGTAGTTGTCCGGATGTGCTTCTTTATGCACAAAATCCCTCTAACTTGGCTACCATGTAGTATTTGGTGATTCTCTCCATAGATAGAAAGTGTGTTTATGAGGGTACTAGTAAAGAACTTGTATATTGTCTTACACCAAAATTGGTAAATAGTCTTGGGTGATATTTAGTGTTGTTCCTTTTTTACCCCCAACACTATTTTCGAACTTTTGTATAAATAGTGTTGGGCACTTAACCCCTCAGTGCCTAGGCGTCTATATTTTGAACGATGGACAATTCTCATCCCCATTATCTCATCATCCATCAACTTTTTTGGAGGTGAAATTTTTATCACAAATTTTATGGGAAGTTAAGTTCATGTTGGTATGATGGATTCGAAAAACAATGGTTTGTGAAAATCTTATTCTTTATTTTGTGTTGTAATGTTTCACCATAAATTTCTAAAATCCTAGTGTAAAATTGATCAAATAAGCCCCTTAAAAAGTCAACTCCTAAAATTAAGCATAAAAAAAATCTCCAAAAATCATCACTCTTAGAATATTACATTTGAACCAATCAAAACAAATTTCATCTTACAATTGTCAATAATTTATTTGTAATTGAATTACAAAATAATTTGAAATTTTGCCTTTCAAATTTTATACAAAAATATTGGTGATTGCAATCACAGATCTAACCGTATGGATAGAATCCAAAATTTATGATGTACGACTTTTGTTCACATATCAAGTTCAAAATATTTCTTTTAATTGCATTTTATAATTCATCTTTGCAAAACTACTAAATGTGGAGAAGGCCCTGGACATTTAGGGGTTAACTGACGCTCCCTTCTATTGCGCACTTACGCTGTCTAATTGCATTCTTCTATGAATCACTCAAAAAATGGATAGTTTCTAATGTTCCTTGCGGAATCTAAAGTAAAAGAGGTGTTCCAACGAATAGAAAATCAACTTTTTGTTCCCTCTTAACACTAAATGCACTCTTATAAAAATGTTGAAATGACCAAATTTTACTATAGAGCTAAAATAGTGTTAGAATGGATAAATAATGTTCTAACACTAACCTTGTAAATCACAATTAGTGTTGTCTTTGACAAATAGTGTAGCCAACACTATTTACCAATTTTGGTGTAGCTAAAGGAATGGGTTGTGTTTTGTTTTGTTTAGTTTTAAAGAACTCATATTTCATTGGACTCGGTGTCCACTAGGAACATGTATGGTACTGTTGGAAATTGCTCAACGAGATGAGGTGCCCATACTTTGTTTTGTGCAAAAATTGAGCTATGTGAGACGCAACATAGAACAAGTTGTAGATTCAACCTAGCCATAGTATAAAGCCCTTAGGCCGGATTTAGAAGAATCAAACAATTCTATTGGTTCAAGACTAAAGAGTTATGGCGGGCCTTCAATCCGGCCCGATGTATATACTAAACCTAAATCCTAAACGCACTTGAAGTGGTACTAATAAATGTCTAATCCGAATAGAAGTGGTGAACTCTGTCTTTTTTTTCCTATTTAATAAATAATTTATAGCTATAAATCATATGAAATTCCATAACTTTTTCCATCGGAGGTCTATACTTCATAAAAGAAGATTTGTACACTCCTAATTGAAGCTTTCCAGAAGAACCAACAACGTGTCTGGATGATGCATGGTTCGAGACATATAATTTCAACTTCTTAATAAATTTAATGAATATAACATAAATTTATTAATTTATAATGTACAAATACAATTAATTTTTTGAAGATTATATTATTATAAAATTTGACATTTGTTCAATTGAATGAATTGAACATACATTTATTTAAAACATTATTTACAATTCAATGTAACTACTACTTTAAATGTCCATTTTCCCCATAATTATGAACTAGTATGACTTGTGTTGTTGCCACAAAATGTTTCTCGTGCATAAGATTGTATGACGTGTTGTTACCACAAAATGTCTCCGGTGCATAGAATGGAATACTAGAGTAGAAGTGGTAGCACTAGCAGTTGTTTTTAAGTTTAATTTACTTTCTAAAATTTCTTATCATTGGTAGCCATTAATACTTTGAAATTCCATAACTTTTGCAAGATTTGTCGAAATGACAGGAAACAAAAAATGGACACCTCTTCTCGTTGAGTACTTTTCAACTACACCACATATACCCTAGCGGACACATGGTCCATGAACACTAGAGAACAAAACAAACAACCTAATTTAATGTATAGATATTTGAGTTATTTTTAAAGTCCTCCAAACTTTGGGTATGACTTTTTTGGAAGTTGAAAAGGCAACTATAGTTGAAGTGTCAAACTTTTTTGCAAGATACTTAGGGCCGATTTACACCTAGAGGCCGGGCCGATTTGTTGTCTAAGAGTCTTGAAATCCTCACTTGTGATTGGTCGAAAGGCTGAAATTGGCCTGAACCCCATTACACCTAGAGGCCAAGCCAATTGGTTGATATGAATTTTTTATTCGAAAAAGATATGACGTGACATGGCACGAGCTCGCTGAATTGGGTGTACCCAAACTGGAGGGCCAATTCTTGACTTTGGGTCAATGTCAGATCTCCATAAAAAACCATAATTAATACTTGAGGATGGCCTCTAGCCCAAAACGGGCTGAAATTTGGGTGCAATCGGCCTCAAGCCAAGTCGGCCCGGCCTCTAGGTGTAAAGCGGCCTTTACGTCACACGACTTCAAAAGTGGGGACCAAACTTTTTTAGGCACTATTTTGATGGAAAAATAAGTTTCATACCCACTTTTATTTTGACTTTTTCAACTCAACCGACTTTTTCACAAAACTCATGGGTTTAAACCCCGGTTTAGAGTACTTTAGGAATAACTCAATTGAAATTAAAAACTTCTCGTAAAATACATTTTCTGAACTTATTTTCATTTTCCCATCTTACATAAACCCCTTGAGTTATCATTCGTCAGTGAGTTATCATTCGTCGGAGGGGTTAGGGTTCGGTGGTCGCGTCTTCAAGGCTGCCGCAGCGCACACAAACGAGTCTCTTTGTCCTGAACGCTTCCCGCACCGAGAGCTGGTGCGTTTCACGGTCCTTCTCAGTTTGCAAATCTCCAGTTAGGGAGTAGCCAAGATGGCCCCCAAGCCTGTGAAGAGCAAGGAGCTTGTCCGAGGAATCGGCCGCGCCGGCAGGTCCAAGACCTACCACAAGCGCGGCTTGTGGGCCATCAAGGCCAAGAATGGTGGCACCTTCCCCACACACAAGAAGGCTGCCGTCGCCGAGACTCCCGCCGTGCGTGCCCCGAAGTTCTACCCTGCCGACGACGTGAAGAAGCCCTTGCACAAGAACAAGGTCATCAACCCGCCTAAGCTGAGGTATGTCTCGATTTTTAGGGTTTGGTTTTGTTCTAACTTTTTTCCTGTCGAATTATGACGCATCGCGTCGTTATCACGGTTTTGAGGGTTCGATATTAGAATATTTGATAACTGGTTAGGATCCAGAAGGCAAGGCTTCGGACTTTGTTTCCAAGTGACGTGTATTGAGCGTGGACTTGCTTTATTTGTTTTCATTCAGCTATTACGTGGATCCTTGTATTTCTTTGCCTCAGTTGAGCTGTGCTTCTGTTAATTTTTACTTCATGGGATATGCAGGTCAAGCATCACTCCAGGAACTGTTCTGATCCTGTTGGCTGGTCACTTCAAGGGCAAGCGTGTCGTGTTCTTGAAGCAGTTGGAATCCGGCCTTCTCTTGGTTACCGGTTCGTATTTCTCTCCATCCATGTTTGGAATAGGCATTGCAGTATTTCAGATATGCCTGTTTTGAGGTTACTGGCGATCGAGTACTGATCTTCCAGTTGTTTTCATGCTCTTAACAGCAATCTTTTGGAATCATTAGATGATGGTTCTTGGTTCTCTCTGCTAGTGCGTATATTGGGCGTTTTTCATTTCTAGAGTCATGGAGGCTTTTTTTCTTCATGATAGCACATGGGTTTCCCTCTTTATTGTCTACCGTCTTGATCAATAGCAGTTGGTTTGTCCACATTGTGCGAATATGCATAGTTTCCGAGTGCCAGGTCTTAGCAATTGATACATAATTCTAATTTTATGGTTGTGTGTCACAGGGCCATTCAAGGTGAATGGTGTCCCATTGAGGAGAGTGAACCAAGCTTACGTTATTGCAACATCAACAAAGATTGATCTGTCATCTGTCGATGTTTCCAAGCACACCGACTCCTACTTCAAGAAAGAGGTTACAAAGAAGAAGAAAGGAGAGTCCGAGTTTTTTGAAGCTGAGAAAGATGTAAGTATGCAATTGCACTGACAATTGTGCAACATGTCAATAGTTTTTTAGTGTGACTGATATAAGTTGCAGATCTATGTTTATGTGCATATTGGAGTGTAGGTTCTGATCCGTTCCGTAAACTTTGTGAATGCAGAAGGAAGAGTCCACCCTTTCAGACGAGAAGAAGGAAGATCAGAAGGCAATCGACGGGAAGTTGATTCATCTCATCGAAGCAGTCCCTGAATTGAAAACCTACTTGAGTGCCAGGTTTAGTTTGAAGTCTGGTATCAAGCCACATGAGCTCGTGTTTTGAATACCACATTCTTGTGATTTCAGTAAAGTGGCGAGGACTTGATGTCTGCGATTTGATGCGCCTGCGTCTCCTTTTTTTATGTGAATTCTGTGCCACTTGTGAGGACTGCACAATTGGTCTTGAATGTGGACGAGTCCTTACTAACCAAGCAATGTACTCGTCGTTTAATTAGGTTAATGATGAAAGAATGTGTTTTATTGGTATTCATCTCCTTTCCAATCGACATCTGGCAATGCAGAAATTCACTCTTGCTTTTATTTTCTCAGCGAGTGAATGTCCTGACAAGGACGGTAATTATTGTGCTTATTGTTTGATGTTAACCCTTAAGTGCCCAGGAGCTACATTGTGGTCACTCTTGGTGAGAACGCAGTTAACTTAAAATCCACGAAGATTTTGAATTCTGATGTTCACAGTTGGAGATGCACATCTTTTATAAATATAAAATTTGAATTTGGAGCTGTGCAGCTATCAAGATGTAGTTGAACACGACGTGAAAATACTGTAATTGAATGAAAGCACGGGATGTACTTACACATACTAATTACTTGGAAACACTGGATATACTCAAAAATAGTATAGGGATTTCTCACAAGTTCTGTACACCGGTATTTCTTCTGTTTGGATGTAACATTTCAAAAAAATAATTCATGTTTTAGCAACACCGTGTGTACTCCGATGTTGATCGATGTACCAACTGCTTTTCACATTTTATGGCAATGGCATTTTCACATTTTCACATTTGAAGTAGTACGTAGGCATGTTATACCCGCCTGTGAAATACGTAGTAAATCTGTGAGTCTGTCAACATGAAAGCGCAATTATCAGGTGTTAAAAGTTTAGCCCGAGTTGTACTTGAAATTGAGATCACCTTCCGAAGCCTCTTGACTGAGTGCATTTTATTTTCGAAAGACGGATATGTTTTCCTTTCGAAACAAGATTTAGGAATCAACCTGCGGCAAGTTTTCCTGTTAAGTTGTAAAACCCGAGAGAAAGACAACATGCGGCCGGGTTTTACCTCTCCTTTCGGTTTAGATACTAAATCACAATCACCATGGTAATTAAACTCTTTCACACACCTGAGGAGCTGAGGAGCCAAAAGGTGGCTGATTGATGATCAAACATGGCTTGTTCTCAATGTAAAATGGATGATCTTCATGCAATTTTGTGGGAGATTTCTTCGAATGGGTATGTCATTTTCAGTGTACAAAAGTGGCTCATTGAAGAAGTGTAGAATTTTCTAAAAACGAAGATACATGATAAACAAATCAGGAAAAAAATGCCCTTTTTAGTGTATTTGGCAACTTCTACAACTTTGCCCTTTGAATTGAATTTCACCCACAAAGATGTCTTTATTTAAATTTGATCTCGACTAAAAAAATAATGCTAGTTTCTACTTCAATTTGAAATTTTGAAAAATTCTAAATTTTATTATGCAATTGCAATTTGAACTTTGGGCCTACAACCATGGTTTACTAATATTCTAATCATAAAATGACGCAAAAATATGATTTGTGTCATATTTTTATTTAACTTATTTTGTATTTAATGTGAATTTTCTTCACTATTTCTTCCAAAAATCACAATAATTTCAAATATGTACATAAAAATTTGAAAATTTTCAAAACTTATAGAAAATATGTGATTTCATCTCTATAAAATGAAAAAAAATTAAAAAATTCATTGGAATTTAGTTGCAAAATGAAGCATACAAATCAAAGGATTTTGAAGTTTGATAACACGGTTATAGGCTCCATCCATTAACCCTTAAACATCACGCCAAGCCCACGGGGCTTGTTCAACAAAGAATATTGAAGAAAATAAATATTTTATTGAATCATCAATTCCAAAAATTTAAGTGGAGAAAGATGTAGTAATTGAAAATATAATGCAACAACTTTTGCCAGATTTGGATTCATGAAGAAAAAATCACAATCAATCAAAGAGGCAATATCTACAAGGCTTAAATTGTTCAACAATGTCATGCTGTCCAAATTGTGTAAACTGACACAACTTTTGAAATTTAAATAAATAAAATTTAAATTTGAAATACTTAAAAAATATTTAAATACTTAACAATTTGATTTCTCTCTTTAGTTGCACTGGTTCAACGCTAGCAGAAATTATGAGTACTTAAAATTTAAAATTTAAAATTTTTGTTTTATTATTATTTACTTTTGGTGCCCAAAGAGTCTCAAGAGTAAGATGCTTTGTGGATTGCCCCATTACTTCAAAAATTATTACGAGAGATTCTCATTTCAAATCCTTTGCAACAATATTTACCCAAAAAATGTTAATAGTTTGTTCGTAATCAAAATTAGAAGGAATGTAGAATTTTCGATACAAATTTTATAATAAAACATTGATGATAGCATTGGTGAATTTAACAATAGGGGTGGAATATATCATTCAAAATCTATAGCTTCCTTTTGTAAGTCAATAAAAAAATGTTCGTCCTTATAGAACTTTGTAATATCTTCTCAAATTGCACATTATGAAGAACCCCTTTGAAGTCTAAGAGTAAATCAAGAAAAAGGCAATTAAATATTGGTAATTTTAAACCATTGGATTAAAAGATTATAATGTTGGATCTCAGATGACCTTAAACTACCAAGGTGATTGTGATATGGTACCTAAATCAAATGGAGAGATGTCCTTAACCGTTAAAAGTCAAGAGGGGTGCATAATAGTCGGTCATGTTGAAATCGCCTACATTTGTAGTTGTTTTGTAGTTGTAGGAGAAACTAATTCTCTTGTAGTGTTTGAGATTCACAATTCTTTTCCAAACTGCAGTTGGAGTATTGAAAAGTGAAATTTTGGAGGCATTTCGAAAAGCACCACTAGACATTTAATTGTCGAGTGTAAGGTTTTCACTTTATGGGCATGTAGTTCGTGCCCAAGACTATGTTTGGACCCATATATATTTCGCCTCCCAAAGCTTCATCTTCTTCCATTGGAAAACACTCAATGAGATGCAAAAAATAAGAACGAAAAATGTTGCTTGATCCCTTTAATCATTTCAATCATTTGTCTTTCGATTGATGATTGCATGGATGAAGGGAAGACTACTACTCTAAGTTACTTGTTAGACAATCCCATAAGCAATTGAAAGAGGAATTTTACCTATTCCAACTTCTCAAAGTATAACATGAAGATCATTTTGGGACAAACAATTAAGGCCACCTGGAAGATCATTATGGGATGGAGAGAGTATTACTAATTTGATTCTACCCACAAGAGACATTTTGTAGTAACGGCAAATGTCATACTAGAATGAACAAAATTAGAATAGGTTGTAATATACAAGATGCACATCTATACATTAAATTAGCATGTTTTTTTGTTTGATTTTTGTATAAATATATACCACTTCTACACGGTTGTTACTAATTCAATCCTATGTACGGGAGACATTTTGTCGCAACAACAGAAGACATACAATCTTATGCACGGGGGACATTTTGTGGCAACGACACAGGTCATACTAGTCAATACATTAAATTAACATGATTGATTGTTTGTTTTGTTTGTTAAATTAACATGTTTGTATGTTTATTTGTTTGTTTGTTTTGTTGGTAGGATGTGAAGAGTTAAGATGCTATAAGTAGCTGAACATTAACCGTGAGTAGAAGTCTAGATAAAGAAAATCAAAAAAATCAAAACTAATAAAAACTATAAATTATAAGGACAAATGAAAAAAATAGAATAAATTATTTACCCAAGTGTCCATTTTTGAGATGATGTACAAATTTCATGCATATTTTATCATCCATTATGCATTTTTCTAGTGTGGAATTTAACCACAAATATTATGGGAAGTTAGTTTTATGTTGCCTGAGTCATCAAAAAGAAGAAGATTTTACGGTTTATTTCATGTTGTTAAGATTCACCAAAAATTTCTAAGATCTCAGTTCATAATGATGAAACAATGCCTTTGAAAAAATCAATTTGTAAAATTAAGTAACCAAGAAATCTCCAAAAATCACTACAATTAAAGTAATACATATGAACTAATCAAAACATATTTCATCTACAATTTTTTATTGTCTTATGCATAATTGAATTACAAAGAAACTTTTTGGATTTTAAATTTCATATTCTATACAAAAATATTAGTGATTGCAATCATAGATTTAAGTTTAGTACATATATTATCTTAAATTCATAATACACAACTTTTGTTTATGTATCAAGCTCAAAATGTTCATTTAAGTTGCATTTTATAATTAATCTTTGTATAACTACCAGATAACAGAAGGTAGTGAGCATTTAGAGGTTAAGCAATGTCTTTAGTACTTTGGTATGTGCAAAGCATAATAGAGCAATGAAAGCCAACACCCTTTTGCAATGGAACTACAATCTAGTGACAATCAGAACCAAGCTTATGTAAAAATGATGCTCTCACTACACATAGCAGAACAACTCTTTTGCTACAAAAGCTGCACACAACATTGCCAAACACCATGCAACACCCACCCATGCTCCCGCACACTAAAACCTAAATATAGAATAAATATACCAGCACATAATACAAACACAAGAGAACATGACACGCCACCCGTACAACCGCAAAATCTTCAGCACCATAATACAAACCCCCAACCAATGCATAACCCAACCAAACTCCCCATACATAGTATACTAGACCACAAAAAAATAAAAATAAAGGACAAATACAAAATTACAAAAATATACAACACCTACCTATGTCATTGGACTCTACCTGATGATACAATACACACAAAATGGCTACAACAAAGAGATTTATTCCCACTAAACATCCCAACAACAATAGAGCACAATGTTAAAACTCTAACCACATTCTACACACAACGCCAACACACAACATACCCTGACATAATAAATACACACTTCATTCTAGCACAAACAAGAGACAAAAGACACATACCACCACCCCCAAGAATACCACTTGTCTGCATCTCCACAATAGAATGTAATCCGAGAAAGACATCATCACTAAAAACTATACCATCCATACTCAAAATCACATATCACACATATATGACAACACTGGCCGATAAATTAGCACCATCCCAATTACCCGACTCCTCTAGCTATGGAACCAATATAACAAAGCCATATATAGAACACAGAGACTAACACCCCCACCACAATCATTCGAAACAGAACTAGTATGGATATACCTAAGATACGAATACAAAACCTAAAAAAAAACCCCACAAAAAACCCCCACTACACCATTCCAACTCCTATATTGGACTCTTATCACAAATCTGAACATCACACATTCATATTTTTCATTCCTAGTAACATGCTCGATAAACATAAAAAGAATTTCACTCTCCATTCCTAAGAGACAAAGTATTTGGCTCCCTAGGACTCGTACTCCACTATAAATGGAAAGGCATAGGTCTTGCCCACCCACATAATGAAAAACAAGTCCAACATGCAATACATTGGGCACGCATGGCGTCTAAAGAAGACCTGAACACAAAAACCATTTTGATAATCCCAGACACCAACTGGTACCAAAACCCCTCATCTCACATTGGACCCTTTGCCAATACACATGTCCTCATTCACTTTAGTTTAGGTACCATCACATACCACGAACCTACATCACCTCCCTAAACAAAATACACAACCAAACATAATGCCTTACATGTACTGTACGTACATCATAATATTAGTATCACTGCATCGGAAGACCAAATCAAAGCAATTAACACAACTATCAAAGAGCAAAACAGAAACCAATACACCATACATCAAATTCTACCCACTACTTCTAGAACAAAATAAATAAAAATAAAAAGTGGAATACACTTATCCACCCTCAACAACATAACCTTAGACCTCTTCACATCCCAAATATGCCTAGTTACACAAACAAAAACTTTACCTAAATATCCACCACAATACATCTACTACACAGATTGCTTATTCACGCTCCCCAAAGGAACCAACACCAAACACTGGAAAAAAGAAAAAGTTGGATACGGAATAGATAACCCAACGAAACGAGAAGTACATATATCTGAAAGACTACCACGCCTTCAAACTATATTTAGAGCCGAACTAATGGCTATATACAAAACATTTGAAAAAATCTCTATGAAATATCCAAACGAACCCGCACACATATTTACGGATTGCCTAAATTGTATACACGTCCTACATACCCAAATCAAACACCCTTCACTACATAAAAACCACGTTGACAAAACCATACTAACAGCAATGGTGGAAATACTAAAAAACAGAACTCAACTAACATCCATAAACAAAGTCAAAGCCCACACTAAAATATCCGATAATGAACAAGTAGACGCCCTCGCAAAAAACAGTACCAAAAAAACATAAAAATTGCTTCCAACCCATATGAATTTGTCCACACCACCCCATATTTTTTCCAAAAAGATTCATGGCCAGGCCCAATAAAACGCCTCGACAAAAGACTGGTAAGATGTACAAATATACATTACAAAATACAATCAAGAAAACAATCTTGAAGAACTAGCACAACAATTCCCTAACATTAGCAAATGGACCATGAACCCAAATATAAACAATAAAACATCAAACGAATTTTGATCCAACCCTGCAATAACAGACTTCCAAATAACGAGCGTCTTGAAATTCCGAACGGGCCAATACATGGAAAATGCACGGAAACAACTATTTTTTGGCATAGAAAGATTCCCTCCAAAAGACACAACAAAACCGTATGGGAACTCAAAAAACTTATTCTCTCATCACAAAAACCACGATGTCACATCCTAATGAACGCATGAAAACCCAATAACAACCCACAAGAAAATACAGTACTAGAATCGCTTCTACAATGCACATGCATCACTCATAAATGCCAATGCAATGCAAGATTCAAACTGGACCTACTATGCATTCAAGGACTCCTACAACATAGCCAACCCCCATCAAGCCCACAAGGCAACATCACGATTCAATTCATTGAATTCACATTTTGCAATGATAGATTCCCCCTAGAAACAATAAATAATAAAAAACTAAAATACCAACCACTCATAGACATCATTCAAAACAAAGGATGGAAAGTTAAACCACTCATAATCATCACAGCCGGCGCTAGAGGCACTACGCACTCCCCATCAATAAAACACCTTGTGGAATCCTTTAATCTCCCAAAACCATAGTGGTAAGAGCGTTTCAAGAAATAAACACAATAGCAATACAACACGCTAGTTCAATACTTCTACACAAAAGAAAAATAGAAAATAACCAACCACTACCAACAAACCCATCCTAATTCACACTAAGACACACACCCAAAACACTCTCCCCCTTCCCAACCACTACAATGTCTATTTCCAAAAGATAAAAGTAATCTTGCAACATAACCCTTTGTCCTGTGGACCTTGGGTCATTGTCAAGATGAACAAACACTTCATTCACGCCGGCCCTATATGGGCCCGGTGTTATTTTATATATATATATAAAATTTAGCTTCTCGTTAAATTTGATTTAGCTTCTAAGTCCCTAACCAGCTATATTTTCCATAATGTACAAGAGTAACCTACATTTTTCTTATCCATTATGAACATTTTGTAGTCTCAAGCTTTTACAGAAAAAACTATTAAGAGCTAGCTTCAGATATGTACGATTTGATTACAAGGGGTCATAGTCTTTTTACGCATCATTCAAATTCCAAAGTTGTGTGGTTCTGCATATTTTGAAAATATTAGTCTAAATATGCTACTAAAAAAGTCAATTGATAAAATTAAGCAACCAAAAATCTCCAAAAATCACAACTCTTAGAATTTTAAATTTCAACCAATCCCATCATATTCCATATCCAAATTTTCAATACATACTTTGTAATCAAATTACTGAGTGTGTTCATCTATAAGAGTGTTGTTGTTAGAACTTGTGGTCTAGACAAACCGTTTTTGGGACTAGTGCAACTTCTTGATGATGAGACTTTGTAATATACGAGCTACTTCTATTGTAGGAATACCACTACGGTAGTGTATTATGAGAGTTAATTATTATGTTGAATTTTTATTTATTTATTTATTTAAGTTATTTCATTAATTGTTTTTGTATTAGATAATTTATATTTATCTTAGGGAGGTGTTTGTATGTGTACTTTTATATGTTGTGGTTGAAGATATTTGTACTCCTATGTGGAGATGTAGAGAACGATGTTATGTAGAGTTGGTTTTTGAAAGGAGATGAGACCATGATCAATTCCCGTGTTTATGTGTTTGTGAGTTGAGATTTTATTTTATTTTGGCATTGATATGTAACATGGGACGTAGTTTGGAGACGTTGAAATTTTGATATGAGTATATTTATATATAGATATTTATATACTTGAAAGTTACTTTTCATACACAATAACAAGGTCATTGTTTTTCCTACTTTAAGTGTAATAGTTTCATGTATGGAGTTGATTTAGTGCTTGTTCATGTTAGATATTGTTAGTATACAAGGCCCAAAGATCCTTATGCTTAATTCAATTCAAGCATCAATGTGACCTTTCTCGATCAATGGAAACCCTAGCCCTAATTCAAGGAACCAGGGGTTGAGAATTGGGACGTGTTTAAATATTATTCGGATGGTGCACCTCGTGGCTTTGATCGTCGCGGATTCGTGAGCGCAATGCGAATGTTACCTTGCCGGAGAGAAGAATTGAGTTCATGATGGTGGATTTCAGCATCTGACTCGTGTCGCAACAAGCAACAAGCAACAAGCAATAAGCAATGTCGTCTTCATGGAAGCAGTGCTCTGTTGTTGCGCTTCGGATCTTGCATTCGCGGGTGAAGGTGGAAAGGTGGTGCTCTCCATTATTTTATCGCGTGGAAATTAGTAAAAATCAAGCCGCACGGTATAGGAGTGGATATGGCGCTCTGTCATTTCTTGGGGTTAGACCGGGGTGGGTAGCGGGCGATCGCTACAATTCTAGTTTGGCAGCTGCAGCAGTGGTCGATTTGGACGACGTGGTGGTATTTACGGAGGCGGAACGCGAAGCGAGTCTGGCCTTCCTGACCGCTCTAGGGTTGAAAGGGGAGAAGCTGTCACAGTTGCTGAAGAAGTATCCCTTGATGATGTCCAGTGATTTCAAGGAGGGAGTCCTTTCATTAGTGGCCGCTTTGACCGGGCTTGGAGTTTCCGAGCAGCTGGTACCCCGGATTCTGGACAAGAATCCTCAATTGATTTTGCGCATTTTAGAGCGAAATCTTTACCGTGAAAATTTGGCGTATTTGAATTCATGTGGATTGACATCCAAGCAGCTTGAGCGCGTAGTGCGAATTCATCCTCAGTCCCTAGGCGCAAGCAAAAACCTCCAGCTTCAACCGACTGTGGAGTTTCTCTTGGGCCTGGGTGTGACTGCAGAGAAGATCGGGAAAGTCCTTTCGTTGTCACCGTATTATTTAGGGTACCGGCACGATATCAGTCTGCAGCCGAAGGTGGCCTTTCTCCTCCGCCTTGGTGTGAAACAGGAGAATTTAGGTAAGGTGATCATGGATCAGCCTAGCATTCTTTGTCTAAGCATCGATGAAAACGTCATGCCTAAGCTGAATTACCTGCAATCTGTCGGCGTACAGCGAGCTCGTTTTGGAGAGATGATATGCAGGTCAGTGATAATTTTGTTTCAAATCTTACATAAAATTTGGGCTAGGTAATTGATACAAAGGATTTTTGAAATCTTAGAAGGAATAATAGCCAGATTTTCTTCGATTTATATCCTCTTTAAACCATGGTTTCACTCAGGTATTGCCTAAGGAGCACCTAACCACATGTGTCTTACCGGTACCTTGATATCACCTTATGAAAAGTGCATCCAAGGAGAGTCTGGATTGCTGTTCACGTCATGGTAAAGTAGCAAGAATGTTAAACTATCTACTGAAAAACGACCAATTACTGATGTAGGTACCCGGCGGTGCT
>CAXARX010000640.1:0-16856 GCA_963971425.1 Bryoerythrophyllum caledonicum | reverse complement strand
TAAAGGAAATGGTGGTGAAGATGATGAGTTGAAAAAACGCTTTAAGCTTAAGACTTAAGGCCGAAAGTTTAAAGCTTAGGGCTAAACCTCCAACACTTTCAGCGCCTGTTTTTTGTCTTGTTCCAATTGGCTGGTAAGTTCCTGTAGTCCAGCAAACTTTATCTCGCCGCGCAAATGACGGTGCACATTTATACGCAGGGTTTTGCCGTAGATGTCTTCATTAAAATCAAAAATATTTACTTCAATCACCCGCTTTGTTCCATCAACTGTTGGGCGTACGCCAATGTTCATCATACCTAAAAAAGCGCGGTTAGTTTTATTGGTGTTGAGTTGAACCGATACAGCATAAACGCCATTGCCGGGTACTAATTTCTCTTCGTCGTGCACCTGTATGTTGGCTGTGGGGTAACCCAATGTTCTGCCCAGTTTGTTGCCTTCCACAACGGTACCTTCAAAAAAATATGTGTAACCAAGGGTAAGATTTGCCGTTTCAATTTCGCCTTTTGACAATGCCTCTCTTACACGGGTTGAGCTTATGATTAATTCGTCCAGCACATGCTCAGGAATTTCTTTTACTACATAACCAAACTCATTGCCTTTCTCTTCAAGCAAATGGTAATCGCCCTGCCTGTTTTTGCCAAACTTATGGTCGTACCCAATAATAATGGTGTGTGGGTGAAACTTTTGCACCAGGAAATCGCGGATGTATGCCCCCGGTGTTTGGTTAGCAAAATGTTCGTCAAAGGCAATCACTACAAGGTGTTCAATGCCTTTTGCCTGTAGTAATTCAATTTTTTCTGACAGCGTATTCAATATTTTAAATGGCAGGTGGCTGCCCACAATTTTGCGTGGATGCGGATGAAATGTGATGATAACCGTTTCGCCGCCGATTGACCTGGCTTCGGCTAAAAGTTGCGCTATTATTTGCTGGTGTCCAAGGTGCACACCATCAAAAGTGCCTATTGTAACTACGGCCTTTGTAAATGCCGGCAGTGCATCCAGATCCCTGTAAACCTTCATCATAATGGCAGTAAAGCTAAGAGAAAAAAAGCCCTCACTCCCAACGGACAGCTGTAAAATTTAGCTTCCAAAGCGGCTTAGATCAATCGTTTTCCCGGGCACCTTATCGCACGGCTGAGTTCGTACATTTGCCGCAATCAAACAGCCAGCAATATGTCGTTATATGCCCAGCGTGGAGTGTCGGCGCAAAAAGAAGAGGTGCATGCCGCCACAAAAAATCTTGACCAGGGTTTGTACCCAAATGCTTTTTGCAAGATTTATAAGGACAGCCTGGGCAACGATGTTAACATGGTGAATATTATGCATGCAGATGGAGCCGGCACCAAGAGTATTCTGGCTTATTTATATTGGAAAGAAACCGGCGATATAAGCGTTTGGAAAGGCATTGCGCAAGATGCGGTGGTAATGAATATCGATGACCTGTTGTGCGTGGGAGTGTACGATAACCTGCTTTTTTCTTCAACCATCGACAGAAACAAAACCCATATACCCGGCGAAGTGCTGGAGGTAATTATTAACGGTACAAAGGAAATATTTGACTGGCTGGCAGAATTTGGTGTAAACATTCATTACCTGGGTGGCGAAACTGCCGATGTAGGTGACGTGGTAAGAACGATTGCCGTGAACGGAACGATTACTGCACGCTGGCCAAAAAACAAATTAATAACCAACGACAGTATACGGCCCGGCGATGTAATTGTCGGGCTGGCAAGTTTTGGTAAAGCCACTTACGAAAACGAGTACAATAGTGGTATTGGAAGTAACGGATTAACCAGCGCCCGCCACGATGTGCTTAGCAAGTGGTATGCTGAAAAATATAAGCAAACCTTTGAACCATCGCTACCTGAAAGCGTGGTTTACATTGGCAGGCACCGGCTGACGGATGAAATAAAGCTTGCCTCGTACCACGATGTAATTACAAATATTGGCAAGCTCATTTTAAGCCCTACCCGCACTTATGCGCCGGTTATAAAGCGTTTGCTGCAAGAAAAGTTTGAAGCGATACATGGGTTAATACATTGCAGCGGCGGCGGCCAAACCAAGTGCATGAAATACTTGCCTGGCCCGATGAAAATTGTAAAGGATAATTTGTTTGACCCACCCGAAATATTTCAAATTATACAGGCTGCCTCCCAGGCTACGCCGGCAGAAATGTACCAGGTGTTTAATATGGGTCACCGGCTTGAGATTTTTACGGCAAGGGATGATGCACAGGCAATCATACAATTGGTAAATGAGTTTGATATTGAAGCACAAATTGTTGGTAGGGTAGAGGAGAGCGATAAAAAAGAATTGGTGCTGAAAGGGAGTTTTGGTGAAGTGAGGTTTTAGGATGGTTGGCAGAAGAAAGTTGGAAGAAAGTTGGCAGTTGATGGTTGGCAGGAGAAAGCTGGAACACAGTTGGCAAATGTTATATGGCAGATGTTAGAGGAAGAAAGTTGGCAGATGATATTTTATAAGTGACAAATTATGTTTATAAGAAGGCAGATGTTATCAGCAGTATCTAGACAATCAATAAATAAGCAGGCCGAAAGAAACCATAGCAAATGACAAAAAACTGTTATATACTTTTACTGTTCGTAATTCTTGCATATGTCAGCTTCGGACAATCTTCTCACAATTATATTTTTTTTTACAGACCGTACACGGATAGTTTCGAAACCAATCTGTACAAAGACACCCTGATCAATTTTAATCATAAAACGCAACATCAACATTTAAAAAATGCAAAAGTTAATGAAGATGTTGAGAATGCAATCAGACATCAGGATTTTAGAATTATAGCAATTAGTGGAAATTCTTATTTGTATCCAGGCTTAGAAGGAGGATACAAAAAATATCAAGATGGCAAAAAAGCTTTCACTGGTTTAAGTAGAAAAAACGAAGGCTATTTGAAAAAGTACGGATTTAAAATTATACAAGGCACAAGCGATAATATAGATCCTAACGAACCGCTCCTACAATTGCTTGCCTATAATTATGCAAAAAAGTACAACATTTTATTACTTTCAAAAATTGGAACAAAAAAATTTAATTAGGCAGACTTAATGGGAAGGTGCAATCAATTCTGCTATTATAAGTGTGTTTACAAATTGTGGCAGTACATTAATCATTCAACTTTAAATTACTATTTGCTTTGGTGATTAATTGTTTCACATTTTCCAGATACCATAAATTCTTAAACGCTTTAACTGTAGTCGTCACAGTAAACAAAGCAGCCTAAAGTACTACATGTACAAGTGAGTGACACAAGAATGTTGAGGCATAACCAAATGCTTGCTAAGAATCTCTTTTCCTAGACCGTTCCGTTATATACCTTACCACATTTTACCCCATCTTTTTAATAGCCCCTTACCATTTTTGTTTAGGCAATCAAGTTGTGATACAATATTTTTGTCCCGAACTATAAAATACCTATGGCAGAAGCAATTGTATCGTTACAGCATGCAAATATTTTTCAGGGGAGCAATCTTGTTTTGCAGGATGTAAACATTACCATAAACAAAGGTGAGTTTGTTTACCTGGTGGGCAAAACAGGCTCGGGTAAAAGCAGCTTGCTTAAAACCCTTTATGGCGATTTGCCTTTGCGTGAGGGAACCGGAACGGTGGCTGGCTATAATTTGAAGGAGATGGATTGGAAGAAGGTGCCGTTTTTACGCCGTACACTTGGCGTTGTTTTCCAGGATTTTCAATTGCTTACCGATAGAAATGTGCACGAAAACCTGCGCTTTGTTTTAAAAGCAACCGGCTGGAAAGATGAGAAGCTGATGGAAGAAAAAATTAATGATGTGCTGGATAAAGTTGGCCTGCGCAGCAAGGGTTTTAAAATGCCTTTTGAAATGAGTGGCGGCGAGCAGCAAAGGGTTGATATAGCGCGGGCAATGCTAAACTCTCCAAGTCTTATTTTGGCTGACGAGCCTACAGGTAACCTTGACCCCGAAACAAGCGACGAAATAATGCAATTGCTTTTTCAGATAGCCAAAGATTATAACACCTCGGTTATAATGGCCACCCACGACTATATTGTAATTAACCGATACGCAGCCCGAATGCTTAAAACGGAACGCGGCAAAGTGTACGACAGCGCCACATTAGCTGTCTCGGAGACTAATCTTTGATCTCTCTTTAGTCTTCATCCCAAATCCACTTAACCATTTGTTTTGCGTTGGCAGTATTGCTGAACATATTGTCAAGCACGTTGTGCCGCAGGTCAAGGTCGCTTTGGCTAAAGGGCTGGTCGTAGATGTTTTGAATGATGGACTGAAAGCCCATGGGCGTTTCGGCCAGCAGGCAGGCAGGCTCCAACCCTGTTCCTTTTGCGGCGGAGGTATTTACCAAACAATGACGGCCATTGTACAGTGCATTTACCAGCTTTAATTTTATACCGGTCGCGTTAAAAGAGGGCAAAACATTTATATGCGCTTTGGCAATCAGGTCCTCCATTTCTTTTTGTGAAGGGTTCTCCACAATGCAGGTGTGTGGTTTGCTGTGGGCCAAAATTTTTAGCTTGCGCGAAGGATTTTTGCCGGCCACAACAAAAGGAATTTCTACGTGAGCAAACACTTCTTCCAGCAGCCAGGTAGCAGCCTTTTCATTTTCGTCCACTTCCAAATTGCCCTGGTATAAACAAAAATCGCCTTTGCCCGTGCGACCGCTTACCCGCCAGTCAGGCAAAAACAAGGGTAAAAAATCGATGTTCCTGCAACCAAGATCCCTGTAGTCCTGTACATCTTGTTTTGAAACGCCCCAAAACGTAGCCTTAGTTACAATTGATTTTTCGTAATCGTACAGCAGCTTACTTTCCCACCAGTAATAAGCCTTTTTTAGTAGCGAAGTGGTAGTTTCATACAGGTGCCGGTAGTACACATTTTCCACATTATGCTGACGCACAAAAAACCGCTTGCCTTTTAAACGGTCATCCATTAACGGGTAAGTGCAGTGTACGCCTTCCATAAAAACGGGGTAGTCGTCCTGCAAAAGTCTCTCGTGCAAATCATTATTTATTCGCGTAGCCACAATGTAGGGCAGCGATGCAGAAATGCCCTGGTGGCCTTTCAGGCGTTTATAGTAATCAACCGATACGCAGTATTTATTTAGTTCGGGCTGCTCGCCGCGGCCATTGTCAAAGCAATGCAAATGAATGTTTACACCTTGTTGCTGTAGGGCTCCTAATTTGTAAAACAAATCAAACACTCCGCCATAATCCACAGGATAAGGAACGTCGAGACTGATGATATGTAAATGTTTTTCCAACTGATTTTTAAAGGTGAAGTCTTTTTTTGTTTTCACCAACTGAGAAATACCTGACGGTTTTGTTGATGAAAGCGTTGTAAAGGGTTTAGGTACTTAAAAGTTTTTTATAAAATGCTATCAACACAGTTTCTTCCTGTTGCCAGTTAAGCGCTTTTCGTGCTGTCAGGCAATTCTGTTTCAACCTGGTATGTAAAACACTATCGGCAAGCAGAATGTTTAAAGCAGCGGCAATGGTTTCGGCTTTTGTATTATTTATTAAAAAGGCAACGTTGTATACATCATTCAGGGCTTTGTACTCCGGATAAGCAACACATACCTGCGGAACGCCAGCCATTATGTAGTCGAAAAAACGGTTAGCCAACGAGTAATATTGATTGAGGCCTGTATTTTCGAACAACATAACTGCGCAGTGCGCCGTAGGTGTTAGTTGCGAAAGTGATGCTGGTTGCACATAACCTTTCAACTCTATTTTATCAGATAAGTGATGTTGGTTGATTAACGCTTTCACCTGTTCAAAATAATTGCCTTCACCGCAAACAACAAGTTTTGCGTTCACCAGTTTCATGGCGGGTATTAATGTTTCAAAGCTGCGGCCTTCGTTAACGGCACCCTGGTAAATAACAAACTTTTCTTTTTCTATTGGCTGCGCCAGAAGGTTTAGCCTGGGCAGGTTACGAACAACGGAATAGTGCACGCCATACCGGGCTTTCAACTCAGCCTGTATAAAACCATTGACGGTATAGCCATGCCGGAACTTAGGCACAGCAAACCGTTCAACCCACAACCACATTTTTTTAATGGCTGGCCTGGTTACAATTTCCTTTTGTTCGGTAAATAATTCATGCGCGTCGTAAACTCGTTGCTTTTGCCTGAGTTTACTGGCAAAATAGATCGCCAATATTGTATCAAGGTCTATGGCACAAAAAACATCAGCCTTAATAAACAGCAGGTAAAAAAATAAGCGAAGATTGTACTCAGCATACATCAACTTGCCTTTGCTAAAAATACAAGGCAGCCGCTTTTGGGTAAAGGCAAATGTTTGCAGGGCAGCGGCACCAGGGGTTGACCTGCCAACCAATGTTACTTTATACCCTGCGTTTGCCAGCGAGCCACAAATGCGTTGCATCCGCTGGTCGTAGCTTAAGTTGTTAGTAACGGTAAATACGAGGTGCGTCAAGTAAATTAATTGGCGGCAAATATAGGGGATGAAGCAGACGCAAACCGACTAACCAAAGCCATATACAATGATGAAAAATGCCGCAATGCTAAAAGCGATTACTGTTTAAAAGCAATCATCGGCAAAAAACACCACGACCTTTAAAAAGTGTTTTTTCCAAATTTGCTTTAATTACAATGTCCCAGGGCGTACCAAATAACTATAAAAATTAATATAGTACTAAAGCAACCACCACCTAATTTTTTAGCGCCATAACCTGCAATCAAGCCCCTGAAGATATTGTTCATTTTTATTGAGTTTAATTGGTTTGTTTAAAATTTTGTGCCAGCTTTTTCGGCATTTGTTCCTTTTTCCTTCACCACAAAATATAAAAACAGCCTGCAGCTGTAAAATAATTTAATACCTTAAATTCTTTTTCCATCCATTTTAAAGCCCGTTTCAAACAATATGCTAATTGAAAGATCGCTCCAACGTTTTTTAATCGGCAGCAGGTTTTTACTGTTGTTTTGCCGGGTACTAACCTCACTTGTATTGCTGCCTTTGTCAAAAACATTTTGCCAGGCAAGGTTACAACCCGCGGGTAAAAAAACCGACAGTACAACGGTAACTGCCGGGCCTGAATATAAAAAAAGCAGCCTGCATAACTGGCTTTGGGGAAAACATTTTCGCGAAGAATGGACAACGCCGGTAAAAGTAAAGGTTGTGAATATTGATACTTTATTTGGCGGCCTTGTACCGGTAAAAAAGGCTGGCAGCAGGCAAACGCTCGGCCTTCGGCTTAAAAATAAAGAAGGCAAAGAATACGTTCTGCGCAGCATAGACAAAACCTACACGAAGGCTTTACCTGAAATCTTTCGGGGTACTTTTGTTGAAACTATTGCTAACGACCAGGTTTCCACGGCACATCCCTTTGCAGCCATTACGGTTCCGTTAATGGCTGAAGCCGCCAAGGTTTACCATACAAATCCGCAAGTAGTTTTTTTGCCGGATAATGTTAACCTGGGTGAGTTTAGGGAGGAGTTTAAAAACAAGCTTTACTTATTGGAAGAAAGGCCTGATGGCTTTAGTGCCGGTCAGGATAATTTTGGTAATGCCGATGACATTGATGGAACGGAAAAAATGCTGGAAGAAGTGTTGGAAGAATATGATAACCGTGTAGACCAGGTTGCTTTTATACGGGCCCGTTTGTTTGATATGTTTTTGGGCGACTGGAGCCGGCACGAAGACCAATGGCGCTGGGCAGAGTTTAAAGAAAACGGGTTTAAGATTTACAGACCTATACCCCGCGACCGCGACCAGGCCTATACTAAATTTGATGGCCTTATTGTAAGTGCCGGTACTACGGCAGCCAGTCTTCAATACCTGCAATCTGTTGACTATACCATAAAAAATATAAAGGGTTACAATTTTCAGGCAAGGCACCTTGACCGGCAACTGGCAAATGAGCCGGCACTGGAAGTATGGATTGCCACCGCCAAAAGTTTACAGCAGCTTTTAACGGATGAGGTGATTGAAAATGCTATAAAATATTTGCCCCAAGAAGTATATGAATTTTCTGGCGCTGAACTAGTGGCCAAGCTGAAGGCCCGCAGAAACCACCTGGTAGATTTTGCCAACGAATATTACAAAGTGCTTAGCCGCCACGTTGATATTGCCGGTACTAAAAAGAAAGAATTATTTGAAATAACTGGCCTGCCCAATAACGACGTTCAAATAAAGCTTTATGATATTGACAGCAATAATGCGCCGAGGCCAACGCCATTCTTTAGCCGCATTTTTCATACAAATGAAACAAAAGAAATTAGGTTATATGGGCTTGGGGGCCGGGACGAATTCGTTTGCAAAGGCACTACAGACAGAAGCATAGAAATAAGGTTGGTTGGCGGACCTAAAGAAGACTCATTTTACATACCGGCAACTTTTAAGGGCAGGGTAAAATTGTACGATAACAGCGCGAATAACTTTAACGTGGCTAAAGAAACTGCCATGCGATTATCAGAAGACAGCAGCGTTCATGCGTTTGACTATTATGCGTTTAAACCGAATTTTAGAGGCATTAAACCGGCCATTAGTTATAGTAACGAAGACAGGTTATTTGTAAGATTTGGTTATCGTTGGCAAAAACAGCAATGGCGTAAATCGCCTTTTGGTTTTCAGTCCGATTTTAAAGTGAATTATTCCTTTACCCAAAAGGCGTTTAGTTTTGAATATGCCGGCATTTATAACCAAATTATAGGTTTATGGAACCTGTCGGTTTTGGCGCGAAACGACGATGTGGTTGACGCTCACTTTTCCGGTATTGGTAATAGTGTTGAGGCACCTTCTGACGTGCCTGATTATTACCGTTACCGCAACCACGAAGCACAAATTGCTGTGGGTTTGTTCAGAAATTTCGGCAGGCAACACTCGTTGTCAATCGCCGGTTTTTACGAGGCAGTAACCATACTGGAGAACACAGACCGGTTTATTAGTAAAGTGTACAGCCTAACCAACAAATCGTTGTACAAGTCAACAAAATTTTTGGGCTTACGCGGTGCCTACACCTTTTCTACTGTGAACGATAAATTATTTCCCACCAAAGGATTGAGCTTTAAAACGGAAGGCGAATTCACACATAACGTTACAAAAAATAATACACCCTTGCTGCGCTTAACAGGCCAGTTTGGCTTTTACATTCCTGTTGCGCCATCGCTTACATTAGGCATACGGTTAGGAGCGGCTACCTTAAACGGCGATGCAGAATTTTACCAATTAAATCGCCTGGGCAGTGGCAATACGCTTAGGGGTTTTAGGCGCTTTAGGTTTTACGGTAAAAGCGCAGTGTATAATCAAAATGAACTGCTGTATCGCTTTAATGTAAAGTCGTATTTATTTAGCGGTAAAATGGGCTTGCTGGCTTTGCTGGATGATGGCCGCGTTTGGCAACCCGGCGAAAATTCCAGCCAGTGGCATATGGGTGCCGGCGGCGGATTGATGATAGCGCCATTTAACCGGGTAACAATTACCGGTACCTATACAAAATCCCGGGAAGACGGACGATTTAATGTAAGGTTGGGAAAACTTTTATAGTCGCCCTCATCATAAAAAAATAACCCGGCACTGTACCGGGCATTTAAGATTTATGCAATATTATTTAAAGCTAATTCCACGACTTTGAAAAAACTTTTTGTAACAGGGGCGTAGTTCTTGCAGCCACATCAGCCCTTACCTGCACTTCTTTCTCACCAATCTTTTTAAACATAGCGTCGGCTACCAGCGAAGCCATGATGTTGGGTAGGCTTACGTTTATTTTATTGCCGGTAACAGCCTGTATTGGGCTTCATAATTTTGTTCCATTGCTCGTTTAATTTATACTGCTCAAGCGTGGTTTGCATAATGGGTGCAATTGAGCGGCGTAATGTATCGCCTGCACTCGTGCGCAAATAATCTGTGGCCGATGTGCCACCGTTTTTTATGATACCGATGGCATCTGCAAAGTTCAACCTGTCTATACTGTTTAAAAAAATTGGCACCGAAGCAGTGGCGGTTTTTTCAGCGGCGGTGCTTAGCGTTGTAGTAAACTTATCAACCTCAGACGTAAGGCCAAGCATATTAAGCGCATTTAAAACTTTGGATACATCCTGCGGAAATACTGTTGCCAATACCTGGTCTTTGCTAAATGCAGAAGCCAGGTTTTCCTGCGAGCCGAGTTGCAACATTTGGCGAATGGCACCGGCCGGCATCGGCCTGCGTTAAAAAGTAACTTCCCAATTTAGAGGTACTACAGGAGAATGATACCGTTAGGGTAATAGCTAATAAAAATGGAGTGAAAATTTTCTTCATAAAAAAGAGTTTAAAGGTGAAAAGGCGATTTGCCATTCACTTAGAAAATAACCTGCCAGAAACAAAGTGCAATCTGTTAAAACTCTTTTACAAAGTTTGCTAACGCAAAGAAGAAGATTAATGAATAGCAGGTGTGTTACAATACAGTAATGCCTTAACCCGACCGAATAAGAAAGCAAAGGAGTACAAATTTGTTAGCGGTACTTATAACGCTGTTGGTAGCTTTTTAACGGGTAAAGAATATCATAAGCAGTTTCGTAACCTTCATCAGCAATTTCCTGGCGTTGAATGGCCGTTTTGCGTTTTTTGCTTAAAGTGGTCATGAACAAAACTGCACCAACTGTAACCACCGTGGTAATGCTAATAACGATTATTTTGTTTTGATTACTCATTCCTTCAAGTTGCTTGTTTTTCACCCGATCCGTTATGCCTTAAATTATATCAGCCCAAAATTATAATTTATAGAATATACCACCACTTTAAAAAGTTTTTTTAACAACACGCCGGTATACAAGAAAACAATAGGCCCATTGCCAATGGTACCAATTGTATTTTTTGCAATGTAGGGTTTTGGGTTAATGCTATTGTACGCAAGCTTACCATTGGCGCAAATCCTTTTTTTTGCAATGTTGTTTTTTTGGGGTTGATAAAGGCAGGACAGCCCGACTTGTTTATAGCAATCAAATAGCGTTTAGCCCGCTATCCGCAGGCTTGCATAATAGCCAACATGTAATCCACCAAATAAAAACTACTTTTTGGCAAACCCTCCAAATTGCTTTTTAATGCCCACCATAAATCCGGTTACATCGCTCAAATCGCCGGTATCAAAACCAATGGCAGCAACTAAACTAAGCGCTGCTGCAGGCAGGGTATATTTAAATGCTGCAATGCATACAACTGTTTTTTGTTAGGGGTAAAAATTGTGGCAGGGTTGTTTGTGCCGTAGTTGATTGTATAGGTAACAAGGTTTTTGCCTCTGTATTTTTTGCAGGCTTAATACGTTGCACCTGCATGAAAAGCCCACAACCCGGTTGTTTATAATATTATTGTTACCCTGTATGGAGTTACTTGGCGCATCCCAGTTATAAGGCACAACGGATGAAAAATATTTTGATGCCCTTACCCGGTTATAAACAAAGGAGTGCCTACTATACGGTCGTTGTATTCCCAACCTGTTTTGTAATAACCATTGTTATAATAACTCTGGCGGTCTGCCGCTTCTACAAAGCTCAGCATATCAAAAGTGTAAAGAAATTCTGCTGTAATCGATTTAAAAAAAGCATTATTTTTTTTGGACAAAAAGTTTAGTCCTACAAGCCTGTCAACATTTCTTATGTCAACATCTCTGCCTGTTTCAAAAGGGGTTTGCTGGTAACCGCTGATGGCCAATGTTTCGTTTTCCCATTTAAAGCCTGCTTCAAAAAGTCCGCGCTGGTCGCCTGGTCTGTTTGGTAAAATACCGTTTGTAGCTGTACCCACGCTACCGTCGTCGGCTTCTCTCACCAGCAACACATCCAAAAATCCTTTAAACGACCCGGTCAAGTTGAATATTGTCGCGCTTGCCACCCCACTCAACAAAGTGTTGCACACCTGCGTACAGCTTAAATTTGTTTTTACCTAATTGCAGGTAAAAGATCTTTTCGTGGTATAACGCATCTTTCATGTACCTGTTGTTACCAAACCAGCCATGGCTTATCTGCCCTTTAAATTGGGCAAACCTTTGGTAAACGGCACGGCAGTATAATCAGTTATCGCGAAGCCAACTTTAGGAATAGGCAAAGCATTGCCGCTAATGCCGAGTGAGCCAGAGGAAGTAGACGGATCCAATTCACCGGGTGTTTTTTCAAAACGGCCCACGCGAAACTGGAGCTTTTTAAAGCCAGCTTTCAGGTAGGCTTCTTCAGCAAAAACCTCATTAAAATGTTGGTTGTTAAATACGTTTGCGCCGTATTTTATGTAAAAGGATTTTGCCGTGGTATCGGCTTTGCCTGCGGAAAAATAGTGAGCATTTGAAAGCTTTACGTTGGTTGATAAGTCTGACTTTCTATCGGCGATAGTTCCAAATCTGTTACTGGTTAGCCATAAAGGCTGGTACTCTTTTGAGGCGTAAGTGCCAATGGTGCCACCTCAATTTTAAGCGAGTCTGCAAATTGAGCCTTTGCATTAATAATGCCTGCCAACAGTAAAATAAAAACGAGGTAAACTTTTTTTGCCATTTTTGTTTGCTTGTGTAAGTGAGTTTTATGCTTTGCTCGTAAAAGTTAAAGGCAACCTTTTGCATCAATTCTCAACAAAAAATAAACAAAAACCTACAAACCGCACTTTTTAAAAGAGAAGTAACGGAACATGTTTGTCAAATAAAAGGGCTGCCTCTTTTTTGAGACAGCCCTATAAATAAAAAATGCCGGCGGGTTAGCTTATGGAATTGCTTTTTCCTCAGCATTGGTACCTGCAATAACCGGTAGGCTTACCTGTAAAACACCGTCAACATATTTTGCTGTAATGTTGGTTGTGTCAAACTGCTCATCAAGCGTAAAGGTTCTTTCAAAACCGCCGCGGCTGTACTCCCTCCTTACCCAATCAACTGTGGGGAAACCAGTGGGCGGAACATAAGAAATAACCAGCTCGTTGCCCTTTATGTTTAAGTGGAAGTGTTCTTTAATCCTTCCCGGGGCAAAAACCAGCATTTCGTAGCTGTTTTCGGTTTGAAGATGTTTACTGCGGCTCTTTGCATTGTGCGGATAGACTGGTGCCGGTTCCTGTTTCCGTAATCGCCTTTGCGGCGCATGACTGATTGTAGTACATGTTTGTTTGTTTTAGTTTTTTTAAAAAAATGTGTACAAAAAAGGAAGACGGATGAGCTGCGTTTATATTTTAAACAGGAACTTTATTTTAAATTTATCAGGCCGGTGGGGTTGAAAAGGAAAGCAGAAGTGAATTTGGCCCAATTTTTTATCCAATCGATTTATGGAAAAGACTATTCTATTTTTCATTGAGTACTATCCTATTACATGGTTATTTATTCCCGCAGTACTTATTTATAAAGCTGTTTTGTTTTGCGCACATTAACGATGAGCCGCAAGTAGCCCCAGGTAATTTTATTTTTTTCAGCCATCCCAATGTAGCTACCACACACGACGGACAATTGCAGGAAAAGAAGAAATTTCAAAATATGTTGTCGTGGGTAATTTTTTGGCCTTATTGTTATACAGCTATTGCTGATTTTGCCACTATTGCTTGGGAAAGGCTTTTGAGTATGACTTTGGAGTAAATGGGCAAATCATTAAAGGTATTTCTGCAACATCTCCCCCCAATAACGTGCCTTGTGCGCCTCGCCATCCCAAAAGTATAAGGTGTTATGAATCTTTTTTCGGTAAGGCAATTACTTAGGTAAATGTTGTTTTGTAAAAAAGCGTCTTCAACACCAATGGCCAAAACTATTTCAAGCTTTTGCAGCATGCGCACCAGGCGTGGGTTTGTAATTGCGGAATGTACACCACCGGCGTATGTAGCAGTATTTTCATCGTTCTTAAATCCGTCAAATAAATCATCAAAATATTCAAGTTGCATCGTTAAGTCGTAGCGGCCACTCAAACCTAAAACCCTTTTAAAAATGATAAGGGAAACGAAAGGCCATATTGACTGCATGAAAAGCGCCTAAACTGCAACCCGCAATAATGTGGTAGGGATTTGTGTTGTTTTGCGTTACAAAAAGGCAGTACTTCATCTAATACATATTTCTCAAATAAAAGATGCTTTTTAATGCGTTCGGCGGGAGAAATTGTTTTGCAATAGAGGCTGCTTTTATCAACACTATCCAGGCAATACACCTGCACTTCGCCGGTGTTTATTTTGTCCGACATTGCATCTATCACGCCCCAATCTTCATAGTCAAAAAGCGGGCAGTACGCGTAGGGAAAAAAATCATGGGTTTGCCTGCATGGCCAAAAACCAGCAACTCCATATCTCTTTGTAAGTTATGGCTGTACCAGCGATGGTATTCGCGGCGGATGTGGTCTTTAATGTAAGAAACTTCGTGAAAAGTAGAGAAGGCCCATTTGAAGCGGGTTGTTTTAAATCACCTGGCCATTATTGCAATCGTTTGTTTGTGTTGCCCTTATGTTGTGGCAATCCCACCTAGAAGGTAATGAGCTACTCCTACAGCACGACCTTGTACAATACTTAAGGCTCTAGGCTGAATAGCAGGGGCAACTTTTAATTTATTATGAGCCCAAACGATAGATTCAATAAGTTCTTGCCAATATCCGCGACCACTAAATAAAAACATTAAACTAAAAGCCCAAACAAAGTGAGCGCCTAAAAATAAAAGACCATATGCAGATAAGGAAGAGCCATAAGATTGAATTACTTGAGATGCTTGTGCCCATAAGAAATCACGAAGCCATCCATTAATTGTAATTGAACTTTGGGCAAAATTTCCTCCTGTAATATGAGTCACAATTCCTTGATCGCTAATACTACCCCAAACGTCAGATTGCATTTTCAGCTAAAATGAAAAATAACTACTGAAATTGCATTGTACATCCAAAATAAACTAAAAAAACATGATCCCAAGCGGATACTTGACATGTACCCCCTCTTCCAGGTCCATCACATGGAAATCTAAATCCAAGATTAGCTTTATCGGGAATTAAACGAGAACTACGTGCAAATAAAACACCTTTTAGTAATATCAATACAGTTACATGAATAGTAAAGCATGAATATGTGTACTGAAAAATCGGCAGTTCCTAATGGAATGGTAATAAGCAACTTTTCCACCTACTGCAACTAAATCGCCACCTCCCAAGTTAAACTAGTACTAGCAATTGCATTAGGAGCTGTTAAACTAGGTGCTAAAGCATGAGTATTTTGAATCCATTGAGCAAAAACAGGTTGCAATTGATAGCAGTATCTGAAAACATATCTTGAGGGCGGCCTAAAGCAACTCATTGTATCATTATGAATATATAGTCCAAAACTATGAAAACTAAAAAATACAAACCCAGTTAAGATGTGATATTATTGCATCACGATGTCGTAAAACACGATCTAATAAATTATTGTATTGAGTTGTTGGATCATAATCTCTTACCATAAAAATAGCTGCATGTGCAGCAGCTCCAACAATAAGAAAACCGCCAATCCACATATGATGTGTAAATAAAGAAAGTTGAGTAGCATAATCAGTAGCTAAATATGGGTAAGGAGGCATAGAATTACATATGGTGAGCTACTAAAATAGTTAAAGAACCTAACATAGCTAAGTTAATAGCTAATTGAGCATGCCATGAAGTAGTTAAATTTCATATAATCCTTTATGACCTTCGCCTGTAAAATGGACCTTTATGAGCTTCTAAAATTTCTTTTATACTATTGACCAATACCAAAATTGGTTCTATACATATGACCAGCTACTAAAAACAAAACTGCAATAGCTAAATGATGATGTGCTGTATCAGTTAACCATAAACCTCCAGTAACTGGGTTTAATCCTCCACGAAAGTTAAAAAGTCGGAATATTCTGACCAATTCAGACTAAAAAATGAGTTTACCCTTTAGAAAAACTCGGATAAAGTTGAGCTAAAAAGATCACGATTTAAAAGAAATTCATGAGGAAGTGGGATTTCTTTAGGATCTACTCCGGCATCTAAAAGTCGATTAATAGGTAAAGAAACATGTACTTGGTGCCCTGCCCAAGATAAAGATCCTAAACTAATAAACCAGCTAAATGATGGTTTAACATAGATTCTACATTTTGAAACCAAGCTAATTTAGGAGCAGCTTTATGATAATGAAACCATCCAGCAAAAAGCATTAAAGCTGCAAAAATTAATCCACCTATTGCAGTAGAATAAAGTTGTAATTCATTAGTTATTCCAGATGCTTGCCAAAGTTGAAAAAAGCCAGAGGTTATTTGTATTCCTTGAAAACCCCCACCTACGTCTCCATTCAAAATTCTTGACCTACTATTGGCCAAACAACTTGAGCACTAGGTTTAATATGAGTAGGATCACTTAGCCATGCTTCATAATTTGAAAACGAGCTCCATGAAAATACATACCACTTAGCCAATAAAAATAACCGCTAATTGACCAAAGTGAGCACTAAATACTTTACGAGAAATTTCTTCCAAATCATTTGTATGACTGTCAAAATCATGAGCATCAGCATGTAAGTTCCAAATCCAAGTTGTAGTATTAGGACCCTTAGCTAAAGTTCTTGAAAAATGCCCTGGTTTAGCCCATTTTTCAAAAGAAGTTTTTACGGGATTCTTTTTCTACCATAATCTTGACTTCTGGTTCCTGTGAACGAATAGTCATCGAGTCTCCTCTCTTCAGACGAGGCATAGGAAAAACCCACCAATAATTAATAGTAAACTTCTAAAAGATATTTATTATTTTATTATTCAACTTTTATTCTTTTTTTTTCAGTTTAAAACTGGAGCAACTATAATACAGAAGTTACTTAGGGCAGGTATTCAAATTTATTATGACACACCTTGAGGTGCTTAATGACCGTACAAATTTTAAATATAGTTTAAGTTAAATTAATTAAAATTAATATATTATTTTTTTTATTT
>CAXARX010000639.1:0-19593 GCA_963971425.1 Bryoerythrophyllum caledonicum | reverse complement strand
CCAAATTTCAAGTTCAAAATATTTCCCCCAAAAAAGATATTTGATATCTACTACATGTGATTTTGTAAGGGAGAGTTTCACTATTGCCAACTTTGACACCCTCCCAAGGATTGAAATTTTTTGTTTTTGCCATGAAATTTTTTTATGAGATTTAATCTATGTTGATAACATGTACACCAAGTTTCAAGTTCAAAAGATTCACCAAAAAAAATATTCGAAATCTACCAATAAGTTTATTGAAGTTGGCAATAGTGAATCAAATTGTCCTTTTCAATGACACATGTTGGTAGATCTCGAATATCTTTTTTGTGTCAATCTTTTGACCTTGAAATTTGGGCTAAATGTTATTAATATAGAGTTGATCTCATGACAAAAATTTCATGGCCAAAAAAAAAACTTCATTCCTAGGGAGGGTGTCAAAGTTGGCAGAGGTGAATTTATTTTCACATATACACACATTGGTAGAATTCAAATATCTTTTTTTGTGTAAATCTTTTGGCCTTGAAAATTTTCTCAAATGTTATTAGCACATAGATGCTCTTGTAAAAAATATTCATGAAAAAAAAAACAATTTGTGAGCCCTCGGGAGGGTGTCAAAGTTGGAAGCATTGATATGTTTTGTAAACTTTTTGTATAAATTCATCACTTTATGGTATCCAACTGTACAGTACCCACAAGAAAGTTCTCGTTCAAATTTTTGAAATGAAAATATCACTAAAAATGGAGTGCAAGTTTGAATGATCATATCTTTCTCAATATACCTCCAAACCACATGAAATTGCCACCTAATTGTTGATAAACAAGTGTACTATACTGAAGGTGTCATTTATGTGCTAATTCAAGCAACTTGTGAGAGAAAAATCTAATTTCATTCATTGCACTTGAAGTGCTATTATTAGTTCCTAGATTGTGAAGCAACATCAATGCTTTGTATGCCAACACATTTCAAATTTTTATGAATTTGAGCATAATATATGCAACTCCCATACCCTTACAATGCAAATCATTCTTCATTCAAACAATGTATTACCTTTGTGGATGCATAGTGTATGCATTTTGGTGACTAGGAGAGGCTTCTAAAAGTTTTGTTTATTGGGCTACTGATATTGATAGAATTAGTAGTATTGCTTTGTAAGATTTTGGTGGGCATAACATCAATCCTAACTAGGAGGAGCTGCAGGAGCCCAATCAAATCAGTAAGTGGTAGTTACTCTGATTTTCAATTCACATGACAAGTGAAGGTATAGCCAAAGTCACATGAATGTTCCTCTTTGGATTATTTAGCACCGTCTTTTAAATGTGGTCATTCATCAATAATTGTATGGGTTGCATTCTCCGGTTTTGATAAGTGCCGATTGGTGATAATGCCACCTGATGGACGGAGAGGTAGGGACTTTGTCGATGTAGTTCATGAAAGTCGATTGAGTGGCTTTTACTTTCTCCACAATCACCTTGCGACACTTATACTCATGGAAGATGGCGCTCCCGTGCACCCCAACAAAGAATCAAGTGATTAGAGGCAAGGTCATGGAATTAAAAAGCTTTTATACCAAAATGTCATTTAAACATGGTCATTTCAACATCCCTTTTGGACTAATTAATGCATAAAAGCATTATTTATGATTTTCTAAATGAAGTTATTGTCTAAATGGGTGTGTGTAATAATATGGTTGTAAAAAGGAAGCTTTGCAACCCATATACACTTATCCAATTTTCTTTATACATTGTTGTTTTCTTTTTGTATACGTGTGTAGTGCGAGGGGTAAGTTCTATCTTTTTATTCAATTAAAAACAATTAGATTAAATCCTAAAGACACATTATATGATCATGGTAAAGGCACTTTAAAATGTTACCGAAGGACATATGGCGCTTCCATATTCTTCCCTAACCCGACTTATTAAATCTAATTCAAGTTGAAATACATGCATGTAAGTATGATTTTAAAGCTCCCAATTGATTGGTACTTAACCCTTAAATGATGGAGTTTATGACCATGAGGTAAAACTTCAATATCCTATGATTTGAATGGTCCATTTTGCAACTAAATTTCAATGAAATTTTTATTTTTTATTTTTCAAAGATTGAATCATATGTCTTTTATAAAATTATGAAAATTTCATATTTTTGAGTACAAATTTGAAATTATCCTAAATTTTTGAAGAAAATTTCAAAGAAAATTCAGATCAAGTACAAAACAAGTTTATGGTATAGGATATCATGGTGCAAATCAAATGTCCATGTCACACTATAATTAAAAATCAATTTACCACAGTTATAGCTCAAAGTTAAAATTACAATAACATGTTCAATTTTAGGAAATTTTTGAAATTTCAAATTAAAGTAGAAACTAGACTTAGTAAGTTTCATTTCAATAATTCAAATCAAAAGATAACTTGGAAAATCCTTTTTATGGATAAAATTCACATCCGTGCATTAGAATTGTAGACTATTCAATGAATTCTAAACAAAACACCTCTAGGTCTCCGGATAATATTATCAGGAGATCCCCCAATGTTTGTATATTTCCCCTGGTATTTTTTTATAAATCCCCAAATGTTTTTAATAAATCTCTTGATGTTTTACATTATCTCTTGATGACTATTTTTTTTCTCCCGATGACCATTTTTCTTCTCCGGATGACCATTACTAATTCAAAGTTCAAAAGTAGTTAATGTAGACTATGTCTCAAAATTTTTCAAAAGTTCTTCAATTTAGAGTTTTTCACCTCAAAAAAGAGCAGACACACTGAAAGAACTCTCTAAAAGAATTTGGATGAAAACTATTTATTTTTAGAGAAGAACAATTATTGTTCAATTGTCTATTATCCACTTTTTGATTCCTTTGGTAGTTAGGGTTAAGAAAACAACCCATTTTTTACCAATCAAACAATTGATTATATTTGAAATATAGATATGATGAGGAAAAAATTCCTATTGCATCAAAATAGATGTGAAAATTAAAGGATATCATATATTTCTTATTTTTTTTCCAAAAGCAAAATGACCATAAGTTTTTGAAGTAATTATTCTCTTCATTCTTTACTCATTCTACACATTAACCTATTTTCAACCAACAATTGGTTACAAAATGGAAATTGTAGCATCTAAAGTTCCTTTCAATTTATAATTCCTACAATTCTACCTAATAAAAGATGACGGATCAACTAGATATAGAATCCCTATTTGTGACTATACACATTAGAAATCCAAATCAAAGAGCAAGGAAATTAATTTATTCTAAGCTATGAAAATCCTAAGCTATGAAAATAGGGGATGGTTGGAAATGAAGGTGAAACAGAAATGGACCACTTAAAACTATGAAAATAGGAGGTGGTCAGAAATGGGTTGTCTTTTATAGACTAGATAAGTCACTACATTAAAACATAGCACATTCTACTAGTACATTTAGATGCTTTTGAGTTGTTTTGTAGAAGTTGTACTTGAGTGGTAAGAGGTTTAGGACCGTAATATGATAACAAACATTTTATGTAATTGAGTAGGACTATTCATACAAATGGGCTTGTATTATAAAAATGTACAACTTCAAAATTTTTAATCACATTCATCAATTTGAAGCCATCAGTGGAGGAGCCATGTATCACTAATTTATTGGTGAACTAAAAAATTGATTTGGAGCCATTTTTGGGTCATTTGAGTGCCATTTTCTATGGGCCATTTGTTGGTTGTTTATTGGATTTATACTATTCACTTGTATACTTTGTGAGAGACTAAAGGTATGTTCACAAATGGACTTAGGCCGGTGATCTTTGCAAAAAAAATTTTGAACCGATTGTTCTCACCAATGTAGTTCAGTAACCACCGAACCTACTTGAATGTATATATGGCAGGCTTGTAAGAGCAATGTTAAGGGAAATATGATACGACTATTTGTGGAAGCTACATGATATATGCTAGCAAAATTGAAGATTTGAAAACTTCAGAGGTGGCATTACGTAATCTCCTACTTGGAGTTATATTATAAAAGAGCAGTACTTGTGTTATGAAACATGGGTATCTTTTCATGAACGAGAACTTTAACTTGAACTTTGAAAGCACGGAGCTTGAATGCCTTGGAAATCACAAAGCTATAAGACTTTCAACAACAAGGAGCTGCAAGCCCTAGAAATATGAGAGTTCTAACTTAGAAAACTAGCTACTGTGCATGTCACGAGAGGTGTGTGGTAGGGGGGGGGGTGTTGTGAGATAAATAGTAAGGTTAGGTGTTTCAAGTTGCCAAGTCATATTTAGTGTTGGTTGGTTTAATAAGAGTGAAGTATCTTATATACGTGGTCCAAATTTGATTGTTCATGAACTCGTTGAAACAATCTCAACATAAAGATCATGGTTAGGGAAAGCAGTTGTATATTATGCAAAACCTTTGTATCCTTTTGCTTTGCCCATCTTCTTTTCCATTGCCCCTTTTGCATTGCTACTGTTGCATCATTTCTTTCTCGTCTCATTTAATTTCCTTGAAACAACATTAGGAATTGCTTAATAAAGATTTTACCATCGTCAATATCAACCAATAGTCTTGGTAGTTTTTAAAATATTGATTTCTTTAAAGAAAAACCTTCAAACATCTAAAAGAATATCTCATGAATACTCAACCAACAATATATTGTTGATTGTATGGAAGCAAATTCCATTTCGTTTTTCGTTATGTACTTCTTGAAGTGTGAAATTTTACACAATAAAACTAGTTAGAGGTAGCTTCATACACATGTGTAATCCAAATATGAAGGGGAAAATTTGAGAAAATATCTGCCTCATGTACAACCACATTTTTTTACCTCATATTTTGAAAATTTTGGTTTAAAAATGCTCTTGAAGAAGTTATGTCATAAAAATATGAAACCACAAACTCTCCAAAAATCACTACGATAATAATCTTGCATTTAAACCAATCACAACAAATTTCATTGACAAATTATCTATATCTTATTCACAACCAAATTACAAAGTAATTTTGAATTTTAAGTTTCAAAATTTATAAAAAGATATTAGTGATAGAAACTGCACATTTAACCAAATGAATAGAATTTAAAATTCATAAATTACAACTTTCATTCATACACCAAGTTCAAAATGCCCCTTTAAATTACATTTCCTTCTCGGTTGTAATTTACATTGCATATTGCAAAATCGCCAAATCTCAAGAGGGATTTAACCTTTAAACGTTAAAAAGATTGCAATGGGACAACCTTCAAAGAATCTTACTATTGAGACCCCATAGGCACCAAAAAAAGTACACTATTAAAAAAATAAATTAAAAGTTAGTTGACTTTTCAAGATCACATTTAGACTAAAAGATTCCAAATTTGAACTGGTAACAATGTGGCATGAAATGAGACATGAGATTTTCACAAATTATCTCGTTTTTAATTGGAGTGCACAAGTACAAATTAAACTATCCAAAAAGCTTTTCGTAAAAACTTCATACTACAAAGACTAGATGATGAATGAGAAATCCAAATTCAATTCAATCAATCCTTCACTTTTTTGAATATTGGATGTTTAGGAATTAACCTTGTACAAGTTAAAGATGCCAAAATAAAATACTTGTATGAAGGTTTTGAAGTCAAACACTTGCATCTATGGGTTCCTATTACAAGTCTAACATCAAAGTGTGAATTTACAATTTCTAAATCGAAAGCTTTATGTCAAATTTTCCAAAATCCTATTCTCAATTATGACTCAATTATGAAGTCCCAAGACCGTAATCTTCATATACCAAATATCAAGTTCTCTCAGCCAATGAAATTACATGAATGAACTTCCGGTAAGCAATGGATGAACACCAGCAGCACGGTCGGGGGACGGGGGCTGCGGCTGAAGGAAAGTGAGATGCGGCTGAGCTTGATCAAGATCTGACGCAGGTAGACGCGATTGCAGGAATAGGTCAGAAACCGACGCCCAAGCTGCCGTCGCTGGAGGCACGCTAGGGACGAGGGGTCATTATCTGGATCATGGGGCCTCATTCTTGGATCCTGCCAAAAATGGTTATTTGTTCATGCTCTAATTGGGTACAAAACAATTCTTCTTCCTCAATTTAGAAGCTTTCGAAGAGTGAGAAATGAATTCTGAAATCACCTTCTTCTGTTGTCTTGACAATCGCCCTCTTGAGTTCATATATTGCTGTTGTGATTGCCTCTGTTTTCCTCTCATGTTGCCGCATGATAACATATGTGATTGAAATTCACGGAACATAAAACAACATCCCATTCGAGGACTTGTCAAATGATCGATCAACACAAGGGTTGATCTCACAAGAGCACATACAACATACAAGTTGTGAAGGAGATTGACGATGCCAATTTCGCCAGATTTCAAGTGGATGGAGAGTGAAGCATGGGTAAAGATTGATGTGCAGCTTCGCACTGTGAATCCTGCAACGGCTGACATTACCAGTACGTCTTCACCCTCCAGCTCTAACGTTGCAGCATTTCTCTTTAGGGTTTGCATCTGTTTCTTTAGGGTTTCATGAGGATTTCGCATGTACCCTCTAATTTGACAGCCTGGGTGACAGTCCAATAGTTTTTATGTGTGCCTAATATGCTACAGTGAGATACTCTACAATGTCATTGTAGATGAGGTCTGAGTGTGTGTCGATTTTTTGGTGCAGCAACTGAGTGCTTTGTGAAGGTCAATAGTTACCCCTTCTTGTTCCAAGTTGATCTCGAAGGAGAGATCGATACTGAAGCAAGCTCCGGTGTGGTGGACAAACTGGGTGTGCATTTCCATTTAGTCAAGGTAAGGCATCAGAGAATGTATAAATTGGATAGATTATGCAAAATTTTGTAAGCGTTCAATGTTGTATCGACAGATGACCTCTTAGAAGTGAAATGAATTTTAATGTTAAAATGATGTACATCTCTTGTTTAGTTCCAAAACCACCATGATGAGCTCTTTATTGTATGTAAGCTATATAATTCTGTTGATTGCCTTCTCGTAATTTTGCTATTTTCTTTGCAGAGGGAACAGAAGCTTTGGAACAGGCTGGCAGCTATGGGTGACAAGAAGGACATTCTGACGCGCCGGGAACGATCTTTGGATGTCATAAGAGAACGATCTCAGGAGGTGAAGAAGAAATACTCCGCAACGAAATCCATCAACAATCGTGTCGCTGTTTCGAAGCAAATGCAATTGGATGAGGTGCAACAACATTCTGTTAGTGATATTGGATTAGGGTTATTGGGCTGGGTATGAATCGTCAATCCTTCCCTCACTCCAAGCTCAGGATGTTGTTTCTTAGCAGACTCTTCTGGAGCACAGTTTCCTACACTGTTCTAAAGCGTTGTTTGTTTGGCATGTGATGTCCAAAGGGACGACGCAAAGCAATTGAGAGGCACAAAAATGCTGAAATGCATCAAGAAAATGTAAGTGTCCAACTTCCATATTCTCCCCTCAAACTTCATTTCCCATGATTAGTTGGAAGGAATAAGAGTTTTGCAAAAAGTTTAAAAAGTGGGATTGGTTTGCACCGCTTCTTATTACTTTGTGGAGAATACAATATCTTCAAAGGCGTTCAACTCTACTTAATGAGAGATCTTTACTACATGCATCTCCATAAGCACATTGTGTGAATACAAGAAATACAGTGGAAGCAACTTGTAGACTTTTTCCTCTTTACACCTTTGAAGCATTGGAATTTCCTCCCACTTACAGAGTATAAGAAGTAGTCTAAGAAGTAGTCTAAGAAGTGCATAAGAAGGAACAAGAAGATGTTCATTTCTTTATTTCACTTGTTTGAGGCTTCAAGGTGAGGTGGTAGATAGAAGGGATGCCTGTTGACCTCCACTTTTGTTTTATTAGAAGGTGGACTAGGTACCCCATTAATTAATTAATGCATCATGCACCACACTCTCCTTCCCTCACTAGTAACCCTAATCGGTTATTACTAGGTTGAACTCATGGAATGGAAGAAACAACTGCCATCAGCGACTCCGAAGCTGGAACAAGATGTGGATGGGCAGCCTGTGGAATATGAGGATGTGGTACTTGACGAGGAAGCTGCCATGGCTGAGAAACTTGAGTATGAGAAAGTGCGTGAGCAATTTAACAGAGATAGTTTTGAAACCTTGGAGCCACCGACTCCTGCACCTTCAATGCAAGATAGAGTGCGATTTGCTGATGATGTCGAAAACGTATCCGAAGCATTACTACTTAAAGAAAACATTGGACCATCAAATTGCGATATGGCAGGGGACTCATTGTCAACTCCCAAGTCAACTTCTGTCTTAAGAGAACGGCAAGCACTTGTACCAAAGTTTGAGAAGATCATACCTGCTCCTCGCAAATTTTCGTGTATACCCATCAGTTTCACCGACAAGCCAACCCTGCCTAATCACCTACCAGCTCGTGAAAGCCGAGGTAAGGAAGAGGATACTATCTGCGTTGCTTTAATCATTGAAATATATAATTTTTGGAAGATCAATTTAGAGTTTTGAAGAGATCTCTTGGCACAAGGATCAAATCTGTTGAGATCAAAATTTTATAGTCATATGTGAATTTCTTTTGTAATTTCAAAGTGGGAGGTTATAGACAGTCATTATTGACAATAGACAACCCCGTTTCCATTCAAAGTTTAGTGTCTAGGGATTTGCCAAGTTATGCTTTCACCGCTTGCTAATAAGACGAACAGAGTACATGAATATGTAGACAAGTTGCAGTTGGGAACATGGTTCAGTATAGGTGACGGGAAAGGTATCCTCTACCTTAATGCTCCAAGTGTCTGCCTTTGTGTGAATTCAGTGCCTGCTTCTCACTAACTTGTGAATCAGTTCTTGCCATTATTTTGTTGTATCCTCACAGATGTGAAAGTGGAGCTGAAGGATCGAGCCAACCCAGCGGCCTCTGATACAAATGACGTCTCTGACAGGTCTGGGGACGCCTTCAATACGGTATTCAACCCATTATTTACCCTTCAGATTTCACACTATTGAACTGGCTTCTGATTCAACCTCATTGCCACAGGGAGCCGATCTTTCTCCAAGACAAAGGCGACTCCTTCTTCAAGTAATTCATACACTTCCTTATCACTGCAAGTCTATTGTTTGATTTGACATCCAATTTATGATGCTGCAGTTAATGAATCTTGAGTATGGACAACAGGGCTGGAGACTACCAGAGTGCAGCAAATGCATACTCGGATGCTGTATTGAAAGATGCTGCCATGATTTAGTATCCTCCTCATAAGTTTTCACAATCATCTCTTTTTGGTTGGTCCGTTCCATTTCTAGAACTTTGTTTTCATAACATTACACACCAGTGTTGGAAGAGTCCTTTTTTTCTCTTTATTATACTGCTCATCTTTATTAGATACTTCTCGTTTTTTTTAAGTACAACTTTGACCAAGTATGCGTATCATACCTTTGGTGTGGTTCATGGCGAATGCTTAGCTCTCAATCTTTGGAGAAGCATATTCGTCTTCTCCACGTCCTCGGGAAGAGAATACCATAATTTTGTCCTTGTAAATCCAAGACTTCGTAAGTATGAACTGATATGTTCATTTGACATCCTTGTACCTTTCTTTATAGAAGTTAACAAACATAACTTTGCTAATAATCGCCTCTTTTCAATTTCCATTTAGGAACGCTGTCTTGACATCCAAACCCAATATAGAATGTTATGCTTGACACAAACTCTATAATTACAGTTGTTATGCAAATAGGGCAGCGTGCAGATTACACCTGAAGCAAGCGCAAGCGTGCATAGATGACTGCACCGTAGCCATTCACCTGCTCAACTCAGATGACCCCATATTTGACATGCAGTTGGATATTGCATGTGCTGCCTGCCCTGAGTATGTCAAGCGATACCGTGATCAGCCGTCCGAGGGACTGGGCTTGCTCGTATGTTTGAGTCGGCAACGAACAAGTGGGAATGATATTACAAGCCTCAAGAATAGCGTCAAGACCAGGCTGTTGACACGACGAGGAACGGCTCACTGCCTTCTTGGAGACCTCCACAAAGCGGTGACTGATTTTTCTTCTGTAAGAGCACTCGCACCCTTTTTCCTACAATTCACCCCACTGTAGAATAGTCACATCCGTGATTTGGAGACAGAAGCTATCTTCTCCACGTCCTTGAACCGCTTTAATCATCCTCTAAAGAGTGCGTGAACTAATCACAATCACTATACCTGGAGAATCATAATTGTTTATTAATCTACAGTAGAATACCAAGCCCTCTTTTGAATTAGCTATAGAGGAGCTATAGAGGAGCTATAGAAGCATCTCTATGTTTGGCCCAAACGGTGTAGCTCTCTTATCTACCTTGCGAAAACAACATTAAAATTGCATCTTATTTCTAGAGTTAAGGGTGGATGTAGGCATACGGTGTGTATGCTCTAATCTCAGTGAGCAGCTTCTTATTTTAGTTTTCAGAACTGGGATGCTCATCTTTTCTAGAGGTTCTTATGATTGGACTATGTAATTGTTGTAGTCCTTCGCATGGTGAAGAAGGGGTTTGTTTTCTTGTGATGTTGTGACCACCAGGCTCTGGAGCTCTTTCCCAAGAATGCAAATGTGGAATGCACATTGAAGGAGATGAAAGAAAGGTTGGAGGCATCCGGGTGTTCGTAATTTTGTTATTTGGCAATTGATATGTCCACTTGGTGCTTGCAAATAGAAAATCAAAGGAGGAAAATTGTGACCAGAAACGATTTTATAATAGAACTCTATAACCATCACTTTACCATTCTCATGTGTATCTTTGCATGGAATGCCATGCAAAGATACACATGGGAATGAGAAAGTGGCGGTTATACGGAATTCTACCTTAACCCTACCTGAAAATTGCGCAAGCAATTTTGTGATTCTTGATGACTCAAAGAGAAAGGAATAACCAAGAGAATATCGTGATTTTCATCCTAGTTTCTTTTGGTGGAGAGTTTCTTGATTGATTCTTTTGTTGAGCGTATGACACTTTTGGATGCAAAAGGCCTTTCATTGAAAAACTATTGAATCTTCAAAAGAAGCATATGCTTGAGTCACAAATCACAAATGATGCTTTTTTTTTTTAGTGTAGTTGCAACTTCTACTTCTTTGCTCAAGATCTTTTTGAATGAGTCCAATTAATGAAATGAAGCTTATTAAGTCTAGTTTCTATTTTAAGTCTAGTGAAATTTTGAAAATTTCATGGTGCAAACCAAACTTCCATGTCTTTCTATGATTAAGTTTGATTTGCACCATGATCAAGTTTAATGCATGGTCATTGGGTAGTTTATTAACCTGTAAACGTTGGATGACTAATAAATACCCTCATTACTTTCTCCATGCTACTTGGATGAAATCATTCATAGTTCTAAATGATTTTATCACATTGTTGTCCTACTAGTATCCAATGGTTTGATACTATCGTCAAAATCTTTTTTAAATTACAAAATAATGCAGAGGTATATCAAAATGAAAAGAGCATTGACTTTAGTTCAAGATGATATAGTTTCTTGTATCTGATTCTACATTTTTTTAGAAATCATGCTTATTGTTTCATTCTTGAACTAAAAATGAAACTTGCTATAAACCAATTTTTGTTATTTAAGATTAATGACAATATTTTCTTCAAAAGATTCAACGTTATAAATGGTAGTCAATTAGTACAATTAGGACCAAGCAAAATTTGGATGAATGAAAATTGTCACTATATGTAAATTGGGAAAAAATGAGGAATTGCAAGTGTATTGTTATAGTATTGTTGCAATGTCAAACTAAATGCTTTGCTCCTAAATGTTAGATTGACCATTTTATGGTCGCTACCCTTTTTTATAGGCTCTCAAGATGAAAAAATTAAAAAATTTATACAAAATAAAAAATCAATTCCCTTTTCCCACCCAATTTGAATCATGTCAATTTTAGTGAAACTCCACCTAGGAGAATTTTCCAAAGACAAAGACCCCTAGTGTTACAAAACTTACTATTTTGGGAAACTTATCATGTTTTCACCCATTTGAAAAAAAAATCTTTTTTAAAGTTTACATCAGAATTTCTATTTGAAACTAATCATACCAAAATAAATTCTTCAAATAAAATTTGTAATTTTGGTGAATATTAAAAGGTAAATGCTTCTAAATTCATTAGATGAGTATCTAAAACATTTTTAGAAAATTTAACCGCATAGATAATTTAACCGCATAGATAATTATTAAACATCATGCATCTCATTTTCTCTTTGGGACCAAACTTCCATTTAGCTGCAACAACATTGCTTGCAGTTGACAAATGTTGTATAGATGCAATTTTGAAATAGTATAACAATTTTATTACAAACAATAGACTATCAATGTTATGTTAATAGTGATATTTTTCAATATTGCAATTGAAGTGTAAGACATCTATATGTACCAAAAGCCGACACATGTAAAAGTCCAAGGTGACAGCGCCTCGTGGAGATGCCACATAGGACATTCACATGTAGCATTCACATGTGGCAACTCCATGCGGAATGGTACCACCTAATCATGCCATATGGTTGGGTGGGTGTGAAACCACGACCTTGTGGTACTAGGAATGTTCATTGACCAATGCACCATCCTCTCACATTCGTGTGAGAGGAAGGTGAATTTTTCTCATTTATTTTTACTAATGGGTTTACATAGGTAAAAACTGCCGTCTTTGGATGTAGTTTTAAAATAATTAGAATAGTTTTAAAAAAAAATGAAGCATTGGATCTTTATTATTATTATTCTATTCGTCTACCGTGAAATTTTCAAGTAATTTGACCTTATGAATTTAAAGATGTTTACATTCAGAGTTCAGTATTTGAAAATTTGGATTTGTTGCAATATAATTGTAGCACTGAAACAATTCAATAACAATACAATAGTGATTTTGAAATCCAAATTGCAACAATACAATCTCGAGTTGAATTCAAATCAAATATTAATAATGAAAGTGCATTGCTTTGAATATGGTTTTTATACTAAAACAATTCTACAACAACATAACCATATGTAACAGCAAAGAAATAGGAGCCGTACTGCAATAAACTTGTATCATACAAAAATTGTTGCAATGTTGCAATAGTATTGTTTGTACATTGTTTTAATTGTAATTCATAACTAAAAGTAATTGCCATGGGTTCGATTCAAATGTTTTCATTTTCTTGATGCAATCAAGAGAATAATTTGAATTTCTTCATTGTTTACTATGTGGATGCAAGCATACTAAAAGGGTGAAATTTTATTTTGTATGTTTTTGAACAACTTTAGAACAACGTCATGCCTTAGAACTTTAAATAATTATTTAAACGCACTAGAATTATTCCACATCATCTAAGAGTTTAAAAGTTAGTTGCAAACCAACACTAAAAACGGAGGAATTATGTATTTCGAGAAAAAAATACAAACATTTCACTACTATTTTTGAGGGTGAAGTACAGGCGGATGCCATTCTATCTATTGTGGCCAATGCTATGGTGGCCAAGGCGTTGGATTATACAAATCCACCTGCCCTTGAAGAATTTAGTGCTTTATTTGAAGAACAGTGGTTGAAGAATGAGACCATAGAAGAGGTATAAATTAGGACAAATGAAGTGATCTCTGAGATACCAGAGGTGGTGCGTGAGACTCCAAAGGTGGAATAGGTGTAGAGGGACTAGTGAGTTGAGACAACTTTCTACAATGTAGAGAAAGTGTAGTTTGTTTAGTGTGAATTTAATTAATGTGGATTTAAATGTTTGGTTTGGATTTCTCAAGATATAGTAATAAAAGTTGTATTGCACAAGTTTTTGCTTCCACATTGACTTATTTGGATTTTTTATTTCAATGATTTTCATGTTCCTTTTTGAGAACCAATGAAATTGAAAAGTGTAGGGGGTAAAATTTTCACATTCATCAAATTGGGGACAACAATGACAACATGAGGACATCCAATCATAACATTATTATTGCTTGATTTTATGGGACATTGTCTACGACACTGTTTTGATACATGAATTGTGGCCTTATTCATGTCACATTTTAGTTGTGTATAGTGAACCATTTTTGCTAGTCTTTTTATTCTTGAGAACGCGAGTGAAATTCAAAAAGAGCTTTAATGACTTGAGTATAATTAAAAAAGGTGGCATGACCAATGAAAACCTTTTACATACTGAGAAATTGAATGAAATAATTATTCCATTGTCATCCAAAAGCCATTTTTGCCAGTAGTTGGGGTAAAGGTAAAGAATCAAAAGGGTGGCATTATGGAAATAATATATTCCATTCATTCGACAATAGGTGATGCTTTTGAAAGAGAAATTATCTGAACTTTCTTGAAGCCAATCATTATTTGATTTAAAGTTGTTTTACAAATCTAGCAAAGAAAAACCACAAGAAAAATGTAGAGGAAGTGTTTTTTGTTTGTGTGTGGAATTGTGTAACTTATGAAACCATCATATATTACAATTTCTACCATTCAATGCACACAATCTCTCTACATTCAAGAGTTTTGCAAAAATGCATTACAAAATGCAACTAAAAGGATCACTTTTAACTTGATGTATGAACAAAAATTACACGTTATGAATTTTAAGTTCTATCTAAACGGTTAGATCTATGATTGCAATTAACAATATTTCGTATAAAATTCGAAAGTTAAAATTCAAAATTATTTTGTAATTGATTACAAATAAGATATCGATAATGTGTGAAACAAATTTGTTTTGATTGGTCAAAATGTAATAATCTCTAAGTGTCATGATTTTTAAAGATTTTTTAATTGTTTAATTTTATGAGTTGACTTTTTAGAGTCAGTTTTGATCAATTTTGAATTATTATCTTAGAAATTTTTAGTGAATTAGTACAACATGAAATGAGGTTTAATATCTTCTCAAATCATCCCCCTCTTAATTTGTGAGACAAATATGAAGCTTAACTTCCCATAAAAATCCACCCCAAAAAAACACAAGACGGATTTTGAAATGTGGATGAAATCTTCAACATATGGACACGTAGGTAGTTAAGGGTTAAAAACCTTATTCAAAATTTGCTCTCACATGCATACTATAAAGAGCCTCTTTGATAACATGAACATGTTCAATTGATTTTTAAAATTTTGAGGTATAATTTTGACCACAAATTAAAGTGATATTGTGAAATTAATAAAGGTGATATTATAATCAAACTCATCAATTCAATTGAGAATAAGTATTTAACCAACTATTCTCAAATAGAAACTTACTGTATGAGGAGATATAGTTTGCCTAATTTTTTGATTTGTTCAAAAGCATCATCCATTGTGAGACACAAGGAGCATTAGGGGAGGGAGATATTATAGACAATTGATACCATAAAAGTATACGGATGAAACTTCGGACGACCTAGTGTCGAAATTGAGTTTCCACGTCATATTTTTTATGGGTCTGAAGTAATAATAAGACGACATCTGTAACTTTTGGAACCAAAAATAATTAATTACATACGAAGCGGACCTGAACATAGGGTATTGTGGAAGGGTGATAATAAGAAATGGTGGTATTACGGAGGGTGACATTAAAGAGGTTTGTGCCTCCGCAAACACAGACGCTGCTGCATCGGCGAGTTCATCGTCATCCACTCATGCCCCTTCCAATTCGGATTCTGAGAACCCTCAAAGTAAGCAATCTGATTCATCAAGTAGAGCGAGAGGAATACTTTAGGTTATTGCATTCTCGTCTACATGTGAAGAATCCGTCACTCGTACATTTTTTTGCGTGCTTTCTTGCTTTGGTAAAGCTTCGCAGCTAATCTGCTGGTACCCACGTTACCAAACCTTCACCTGGTTGCCCGTCTGTATACAGTCTACTGGCTAATCTACAAGCCTGGGTGTTGGGGTAGAAATCTTTTTTTTTTTACGTTTTGATCGATTGTTGGAGGTGTGATGTGAAATCATTTTTTTGCGTTGGTTGCAAGGTCTTCAGCTGGTGTTTTCGTGAGTGTTTGTTTTCGGCATGTGTGGCTTGTTTTGCTTTCAGCTCTTGTCAATGTTGTAAAGCTTGGAAGAAGCTCTAGATCTAGTGCCGACATCGTTTTTCGTTGCAATGTGTCTTGGATATCACAATTTGCATAAATCTAATCTTCTCACAATATGATCAATTGAGTAATTCAGGGGTTAATTGCTCATCTGTTTATGATTCAGAGCGCTACTTACTCATTTCTGTGTATGTCCAATAGACCAGTCCAGTAGTAAGTTGCTTCTTCTTGTCAGTTGTCGATTCTGTGTTTTTCTGAGAATTTGTTTGCTTGCTATGCAGATTTTTTTACAGTTTTCTGGAGGCCTGTTGGAAGATTTTTTTGTAGTCAGATCAAGCACCTTGACGTGGTAAGCTACTGAAGAGCTGAAGCTGGCGTGCTTATGGGTTCCACATGGAAGTGCAGTGCAGGCGCGTTGCAACAGCCAAGTGCAGGCCCTCACAGGCAGCAGCCTGTGCTTGGCCTTGGAGAGGCACACTATTTGACGAACTCTTCCCAGTATAGGGACTGCAGGTTTAAGAAGTCTTGTGGAATTAGGAGAATTAGGAGGGCTTTGGTAAAACCACAAAATGGTAGTAGCATGTACAACAGTCTTTTCATTCCTGGATGTTGGAGCATAGGCTGTTCGCAAAGGTTATTCCAGGCCCATGCACATGACAACAACAACAACAATAACAATAGTAACAGTAGCTCCAAAAGCATGTCTTCAGAAGACGTAGATTACGCTGAACAGAAGAGAAGAAGAGTGAATTCTGCGTTTCAAGACTTTGATGGCACCGATGGAGACGAGCCATTCGTGAATGGAGAGTACATGAGGGTGTCAAGGGGTGATGAATCGGATGCCTCCGACCTGTTTCGAGACGAGAACTATGGAAGGTCCAGTGATGATGATGAAGACAGCGAGGGCACTGATACAAGTAGCGATGGTTTTTCGCCTTGGGGAAGCGATAATGGAAGCACAAGTGCTAGCAGTGTGGGATCTGCAGCTGACTCTTTTGCCATCGGAGGCAAGGAGCCTGTTTATCAGGTTGCTTTTTTGGCCATGATGTAACCTTTAACCGTCCACTGCATATTCTGTTGTGTAGGAAAATTGGACCCCCTGCTGCAAATCATCTGTTTGTGTGAATATGACTTCAGTTTGACACCATCGACACTGCTGACCTTGTACTGTAGGACAAGAGCATTAAAATGATGTACTAAAATCAGAAAACCGAGGTTAAATGAGAAAATGCCACCATGTCGATGTTCAGTGACGCAGATGAATCGTTTATTGGGCGTTTTAGATGCTTAAGGGTTAAATTTATTTATTTTTTGATGTTTGTGAATGGGGAACATTTTAGGGCTTATGTTTCTGCAACCACTGCTATTTCTAGGTACTTGAAGTTCATCCTGGTGGAGATGTGGTGCACCGAGAAGTTAGCAGAAGGCAATTGTTAAGGAGTATAGGTGAGTGACTTTGACACTGATCTTTTTCAACTCTAGCAGAAAAATGCTCAAAGCCTTTATGTGCCCTGTTATCCCATTCCACTTATACTACTTTGGATATGTGATCCATTGCGCTTCCAACAGAGGTTTAGATTGCTGTTTACCTCCTTTGATGATCATTTTTGTGTAAGAATTATTTGATAAGAATTTGCGAGTAACGCACACTTCTCAAAATTCGTAGGCATTTTTACTGTGAATTTGGAATTACTGTGACGGCATTTTGCTTACTTTGATACACATGATGATTTCTGTTGAAGACTGACACGTTTATTTTGAATAGCTGGACTGCGTCTGCGCGATATTCGTAGTGTTGACCCGTCTTTGTGGGTTACCAATTCAGTGCCTGCCATACTGGTGAGTCTCAGTGCATTTGTTTTCCTCCTCAAAAGATCAAGTGGTTTGTCTCGTCAATTTTCAAGTTTTGAATTGGTTAGGTTACATGTATTTCAAATGATAAGCAGATGGGTTGAAGTCGAAAGCAGATGGGTTGTGAATGTGCTTTGTATTGTATGACAGGTAAGGGACCAGGCAATTCTCCTCAACTTAGGTTCGTTGAGGGCAATAGCAACTTCTCAAAGCGTCCTCATATTTGAGCAGAAAAGGTAGATGGAAATTCCCACCTGACCAGTCTTCCTTTCTTCTCATGTGAAAGTTCTCTCATTCAAAAATTGACAGTGTTTCTTAGCCTTATATACATATGTTAGATTATACAACTATTCTCTAATATAGTGCATTAATTTTTGAGATGATGATTTAAAAATGAATGAAGAACAAAGATTTAAGTAATTGTACGTCAAGCATATTGTAATGTTGTAGCCAAGAATAAAAATCATTTTACCTTATTAATATATCACCACGGTGATCATTGCAGTGTTGGAGCTGAAGCATTTATGGGAGCATTGCTTCCACGACTTCGGATAGCTAGCATTGGCCAGGGTCCTATCATGCCCTTTGAATTGGAGGTAATGCAGTACCGGTAACACACAGCAATTGAATGGATCAGCTTCTTTGCTGTGACTTTTTAGAGCTCTCCTTTTAGTGCCGTGCCTTCATCATCCTCTTAAGAATTTACTTCTTCAGTGTTTTGACTTATCCCCACTTTTTAGAGATTATTATGTCGAGTATTATATTTTCCTTTTGAGATTTGTCCGTAGACTCCTGACTACTTCTACGGTTGTCTTGCTTGTTAAGACCAGGTTGTAGAGGCTGCTCTTGTTTCAAGAACTCAGAGACTCGAGCGAATGCTCATGGATATTGAACCTCGAGTAAGGATGATTATGGCTCCCTGCGGCTCATTTCTTTGCTGGTTTGTCTCGCAAATGTATTTATTATCCCGTGGAGTGAATTATTCAGAGATAATGGGTTGAAATTTTGTGAAAGGGTAGCCGTTATGGTTGCGTACTTAACCCCCTGAAGGACAAAGGATTCATGGTTTTAAACTGACAAATTCAAATATTCATACTGTGAAATATATAGTTCAGATGAGAATTTTTTTGTATATCACCGGAATCCATAAGAAACGTTGCTTGTGTTTGGTTTAATTAGGTCCAATTGGGCTTCTTCATGGTCCTTGCGTTGTCTTTCTGTTTCTGAGTATCTTTCGCTTCCTGTGTGTTGTGTTGTAATGGTTCATGTTTTTGGGAAGATCCTTCATAGGATTTATCTTGTGCGCAGGTGATGGCATCATTGAAGGTGCTACCCATTCGATATACAGGCGATGTGTTGGAGGAGCTTCGCCTTGGAAAGCAAGCTTTGGTATGTATCTTGATGTCATTTGGTCAATGTATATTGTTGACCCTTAATTTACGTACGCACGTAATTATGTTTTTTTGCTTCGTTTTCAAACCTCCTTTTCTCCAACTTAATTTCATTTTTCTCGATGATTTATTTTCTCCAACTTATAGCGAATACCATAACGAAGTCGAAGATGTTAAGAGTATCTCCATATTGACCAATTTACCAATTTTTTCATTGCTTCAAAGTTTCCAATAAAATTTCTGTTTCTTTGCCTAATTCCATTTTCCTCAAGTTTGGATGAGGGAATGAGCCTAGAATTAGAGAGTTTCGATTCAAAGTGATAAAGATGGTCATTTAACACACTTTGAAAAGAATAAACAACACAATCTAATAAAATTCATCAATTTTTATCCAAGGTCAAGCGATTTTGATTTTCAATGATG
>CAXARX010000638.1:0-11031 GCA_963971425.1 Bryoerythrophyllum caledonicum | reverse complement strand
CGTCCGATCGGATCCGGCCGCAGAGTCCGTCCGCGGCCGTCGGATCGGACAGCCGAGGTCTTCCACGGGCGATCCCGATCGGTCGGCCTCCCCTCGTCGCTCCTCCACTTCCTTGCGCTCCCTCCCCTCCCAACTCTCTCCCCTCTCATCTCCCTTCCCTTGTCCTCCAGTTCCTTTTCTAGGACGGTTGACTTTGCACGTGCAATCCAGATTTGGAGATCCAGTCACGCGCATTAATGGTCGGAAGAATGTCGGGAAGATTTTGTGCGCATTCACGCGGATATTCCATTGTGCGCGTGGAAGCACATATTTATATAGTTTCTTAAGAATGGTTCCACTGAAAATATCTTACATAACATGTAAGAGATGCTCGTTTCCTTTTTTAATGTTTGACTCACCAGGAGGAAATTGGAATGGCCCACGGGCACAATGTTCCAAGGGCCAAGGGTACATTGCGCACGGCATAGGTATAACTTTGTATGGGAGGATTTTTGGCCTCTACATGACTAAATCTCCTTCGCGGCGAGTTTTTAATTTTGGGCAGGTTTCTAGATTGCGAATATGATGAAACAACTTTTGAATTTTTTATGTTACTTTGTCCCCGGGAAGAGCTATTTGAATGTATTAATTAAATTTTTTTGTAGATTTGTGGTTTCAAATTTAGTACCACCCATAGTCAAAAAAGGAAAGCACTGGCATCTAAAATCCTTTTATAGAATTGTCAGTTGACATTCACTCATTGAGGTTTTACATACTCATCTGAAATATTTTTTTCTTTAAACGTTTCCCAATAAAATGAGGGTCTTCATTGTAAATTCACATTTTATTCGAAGTAAAATCATTTCACCATTTTTTGTGCAATGTGCAACAAAACTTCTTCTTTTCCTCAAGAAAACTTACAATTTATTCTTGTTTTTTCACTTCTTCTTTTGTTCTCCTAAAAAATGTGATGTACACACTTTAATTGACCAATTGGAATATGGATAAGCATTCTAAAAGATATTTAGTTCACAAGTGATTGTAACGTGAATTGGCCAATCTTGAACCTCCACTTGTTGTTGAATTATCTCGAAGATGCTACACCTCTCTTTTACCTCTAGAAATTGGTGTATTGGATATGAACATGATGCCTAACTTTTAAGACAATGGTAAAAGATTTGGAACTCCTGTACTTCAAACATTACATAGACACTATAATCTATCGATTCTTGCGATAGTTTGCAACTAATACAATATGGCGTGTTCATATATTTGGTTCCTATCGACCGCATGGATAGTTAAATCATGGAGTTTACAATCCAAACAACAACTTATTCTCTTCCCTGCGTTGATCCATATTCATGGGACACTAAGACTTTGACAACACTTCGTATCATATTTAAGCAATATGCAAGGTCTAAATATTTTATCCTTGTTTGAAACTCTAAAGGAACATGGCCAATTTAGCTAAAAATTGTTCTGTGAAGCTTGATGTTAATTCCATATTCACCAATTTATAGAGGTAAGAAACGGGAGTAGCATATTCAAACAAATTTGTGCAAGGAGTGGAGGTTCAAACATGGCCAATTCACATTTCACTTCTTTGTGCACCCGACATCTTTTAGAATGTTTATCCAAACAATGAATGAGAAGGTTTATAACACATCTTGTACAAGAGAAAACAAGATGTTTCAAATTTAATAAGGTGTACATTTATAATTGTCCCACTCTCTCTGTGGTTCTCTTCTCCTTCTAGTTTACTTGACAGTTTAATTTTTATTTGGTTGTCCCTCTCTTCCTTTTGAATTATTTTCTTTCTACTCCTCTCTAATTTCCTACACTTCTCTTCTACATCTACCGTCTAACATTTTCTTCTCTTTGTATTTCCATTCTAATCTCCAACATGAACAAAACATAATATCGAATGTGGTCATATTAGTAATTGTGTAAGCATGACATAGCATAACATTACACCAAATTCCAGAAACGTATTACTTAAACAATTTATTTAATGCCATGAATTTATACAAAAACCTAAAGGATGCAGATTGTGCACTGCCGGAATTGGCATGACAAATCATTTGTTGGATCCTACAACCCAAATCAACTAAATATTCAAGGGTGCCCACAGTATCCCACCACATTTTAATCGTCTTCACTGAACCACCATGGTTGGCACTATTTGTATGTATTTATGTATCATGAGTAAAAAAAGTTGATCAAAATCTATAGTTCAAACCCCGCCATGGTTGAGAAATTCTTCGGTTGATATACATAAAAATTGCTACAACCCGAAAATCTTCCATCCAAAGCACGGTACAAATTATAGTTTTTAACATTGGAAATTTAATTTATTTCTCGGAGAAATAGTCAAGGTAATATAGCATCATGTACAGTGGCAAACAAAACTGAGTACAATTTTTACTCACTTCCATTCAAAAAATCATACCATGAGTATAGGTGGGCAAAACCGAAATGTGTACAAGTCAAAGTTGTAGTACATGATGTATTACACAATGCTAAAAAGTTTGAGGTGGAGTTGAATTGTGGTTTGGAAGATATCAAATGCCAAAATAGAGTATGTCTTCGTACTCACTTTTGTTCAAGATTGGTACGAGAGCTTTCAAAATATACACAATTTGGAATGAAGCCAATTTTCTTTAGTGTTGTCTTTATGGTATTGTAAACCATCATTTTGAACATGTGTATGCCTTTCATCAATACAAATCAACCTTTGTGAGCTTGAGATAAATCTCAAATTGTGGAAAAATAGATGTTTTCTTGTGAAAATGGCATTTGATAATCCTTTGTGGAATTGATAGCATGGAATATTAGTGGGCATCATAAGTGACAAACGTGAATCAATATTGGCCATTATTGCATGCATTTCATTTTGTATTTGGATTTTTTTAGTATTCAATAAACTCCTTAATAAACTTGATTATGTATATTGGAATAATGTGATGGTTTTCTTCTTTGACCTTATTGATGTCACAATGCTCATCAACGGAAGCTTTCCATCCACCACTTTGATTTCACTTACTTGCATTTTGATGACTTCGTATCATAAAATACTCGAAGCTCCATTTTGCCCCTTCTTTGATTTTCATACCAAAAATAGTTTTAATTGCATTCTTGGTATATATTGATGTTATTCTTCTTATTGAACATGTATATACCAAGAATGCAATTAAAACTATTTTTGGTATGAAAATCAAAGAAGGGGCAAAATGGAGCTTCGAGTATTTTATGATACGAAGTCATCAAAATGCAAGTAAGTGAAATCAAAGTGGTGGATGGAAAGCTTCCATTGATGAGCATTGTGACATCAATAAGGTCAAAGAAGAAAACCATCACATTATTCCAATATACATAATCAAGTTTATTAAGGAGTTTATTGAATACTAAAAAAATCCAAATACAAAATGAAATGCATGCAATAATGGCCAATATTGATTCACGTTTGTCACTTATGATGCCCACTAATATTCCATGCTATCAATTCCACAAAGGATTATCAAATGCCATTTTCACAAGAAAACATCTATTTTTCCACAATTTGAGATTTATCTCAAGCACACAAAGGTTGATTTGTATTGATGAAAGGCCTACACATGTTCAAGATGATTGTTTACAATACCATAAAGACAACACTAAAGAAAATTGGCTTCATTCCAAATTGTGTATATTTTGAAAGCTCTCATACCAATCTTGAACAAAAGTGAGTACAAAGACATACTCAATTTTGGCATTTGATATCTTCCAGACCACAATTCAACTCCACCTCAAACTTTTTAGCATTGTGTAATACATCATGTACTACAACTTTGACTTGTACACATTTCGGTTTTGCCCACCTATACTCATGGTATGATTTTTTGAATGGAAGTGAGTAAAAATTGTACTCAGTTTTGTTTGCCACTGTATACATTAAAACTGAACGACTCTAAACGCCTTCACATAAATTACAAATTCAATTGGTCCACTATTGAAATTCTATGCAGTATCCGGTTCGAATTCTAGAACGATAAAGGTCCGCAATGGCAAGATGAGTTTGAATTGTAGTTTTGTAGATTTTCATAGTCACCCATGTTTGAAATGGACCCATTTTTTAAAGCAAGTTTATTACAAACTTATCAATGTTTCAATCCAAAAATTTCAACAATTTCCACGTGGCATTCACATGGCGAAGAATTGGTGTATTGTAGCATATTTCTTACATATAACTTAAAAACTAGCCCCTTCATATATACTAAACCATTCACCCTAAACCTAAGGGTGCTCTTTTCCATCTCCGATTTCGAATCTAGTTTTACTTTTTCAAACATATTTTCAATCCAAATACAATTTAACATTAACTCCTAAACGTCCTTAGGGGGTCGAAAGAATGGTAAAAAGAAGGAAAAAAGAAGAAAAAAGAAATGGTAAAAGAACCCAAAAAAAAATGGACAATGAAGACATTCAGGCGGAAGAAGGTTGGGAGGCTGAAATGGAGGATTACTGATTATTCAAGACATGCAAGAAATACGTGAAGATGTACCACATCGATAAACTTTGGCCAAGAGATTGCCACATAAGTCATACGACTTACTTTGCTTGCAAGCCGTGGATGTGCAAAGATGATCACTTCATTTATCGTGCAAAGGAGGTTTGGCGGGCTTTGTTTGGAAATCGCCCAAGAAGCAAAGGGTTTTTCAATTATAGCCTTCTATCAATGGTATACACCGAGGTCGTGTTGAAACGAAAGGTGGATTGGAGCACGTTTCCGACTACAAAACAATATCCGCTTAGGATTGGGCAAAAACAGAAGCATATTCCTGATTTATTCAATCATGAATCGACCTTGACCAATGCTATTTTGGAGGAGTTGAAGAAAAAGCCTCGTCAGATGACCGTGGTGGATACCGTGCCGAATATACAACCATCGGCGGAGGAGGTTGCTGTTGTGATGGAGTCTGACAAACATTTGGATATTGTGGTCGACAATATATTGTCAACCACAATTCCCAAAGAGAGTGTGGAGACAACGACGGTAGAAGACCCCGTACAATCAGATATTCCGAATATTGTAATGGTAGGAGGTGAAGACCATGGTAACGCGGAACGAGGGGGGGAGAATATGGATGGAGAAGAAACTGTTGTTCCAAACGTTCAAACTTTGGAAGGCATGGCACCAAAGACAACGGATGCCGGGCCAAACACTTCAACGCGGGAAGCATTGGAACCAAATTCCAATGACCCGATCATTGACAAGGGTACTTTGATTTCCAAGATTGAAGAAATGCTTCGAACAATGTTAAACAAGGATAAGTTGAAAGGCTTGCTCGACGTGAGTGTTAAGTGGACTGAAGCGTGCGCTCAAGTAACAAAATTTGGTCATCCAATCGATGTGCGAAGTGATTTGGACGAATAGGAACAAGTACATGGAATAGTGAGAGTGGCACGTAATTTGGTGGACGGGGCCGAAATTCTTGCAGCAATGGCTCCTCATCTTCTAGATATGGCTCATACATTTTCAACTATCACTCCGAGTGTGCTACGAGCTGCTGATGGCTTCGACACGTTGGCTTCCTCTATAACGCCAATGTTAAAAGACATGATCGCGCTAACTGAGAAAGTGATGGATATGGAAGAGGAGGTCCATAAAAATGAAATGCTCACTAGACAGCTTAAATGGGAATTGGAAGATAACAAAGGTATGCTGGAGTCCAGTAGGAGACTCAATACAAGGATGTCGGAGAAGATGAATGCGCAGGTTCGTGAGGTGGATGTGGTAGTCATTGAGGACAGCGCCGGAACTTCTGACGACCTTTCTCTTTCCAAGTTTGGAGGAAACGATGTAGAGGATGCCACACCGGTCAAATCTAACAGACTAGCTGAGCCATCTTCTGTTCAATTGGCAGTACTAGCTGGGAGTAGCTAAATACGGCCAACAGCGCCTGAAAAAAAGAAGGCGATAGTGGAAGGTGAAGGGGGGATGGAATCGATGTCACAGAAGTTGGAGGTGGCAAATAAGGAGAGGGACGAGGCACGAGCGGAACTAGAGACACTGCGGAGGACATTGAGATCGGTGGACGACACACCATGGAACGAGAACACAATGCCTTGGTTGGGTTGGGTTCATCGCCTTCAGGACAGGGAGACCATGGTCTCGAAAGCACAACATGATCTCAAGAAATTTGCCGCCGAATCACAAGAATCATGTGAACTTGTGGATACCTCATTGGAGAGATTGAAGAAATTCGTTGGACAACGTGGACATGAGTCTACGAAGGTTACTATTTGGGGTGATGTACCGGAGATGATGGATTGCACAAACTATCATCGGAAGGGAAAGAGCCATGGTATTGATTGGGCTTTAGAAGTGGAGGAAGGATGGGTGCCCTACAATACCTTCTCATAGCATTTTCAAGAATCGGAGCGAAGAGTAATCCATACTTGCGACCCTGTCCCGGCATTCCTCAATGACAAATGCAACTTGTGCCAAGATCATTTCCGTCTGGAGGGAGCGTATACGTTGGGCCAATGTGGCCATAATTTTCATATTACTTGCATTTCCGCAAGTTCTATGATACAATCGGCGTGTCCTATGTGTTGTTCTCTAATTAGCACAAGATTCTACGAAGTGATAGAGATAAGAGATGTTATGCCACCGGGGCACGAGTTCAACCGATGGAATCTCCCCTTGGATCAACTTCCGAAGAAATCCTTGAACTATCGTGAGTGGGGAAAACCACTTATGTGGAATAGTGAGCTTTCTTGCCACCAACTATACGAGGAGTATGGGATGGAAATTGATCCATTATTTTGGATGACACAAGACTATGAGGTGGAGATACGGGCGCGAGAGATTGAAGATGGCGAGCAACAAGAGTTGTTTTGCCGCAACTTTGGGGGGCATTAGAGCACTGAGTACAAGCGTTTCTTCCGATTTCCTCCAAGGAGAGCTGAGAAGGGAGAAAATGGTGTATGACATGAGTAAACGATGGCATTGAGTTGAGAGATGAATACAAGAAGTACAATTGTATTTTGGTGGGAAGAACCCTGGTCCTTGCAAAGTTAGAAGAGGCCGCAAAGCTACGGACTTCAACAGAAGAGGATTCTTTTAAAGACGTAGAGTGTTCTTATTGGGATGCAGTGCAAGCTTTTGATCGGAGGATTAGGGATGCCATTGGCTATTGGCGAAACGTGCTACAGAAACCCGAAGGGGAATTATTGGTGTCATTCCCATAAAATGACGCTTTTGTGAACAATGTGGGGGAACGAATAAAGAAGGCCATGGAAATCTTTGCGGCGAAGAAGGTGGATCCTGGCGGGAAGCGGAAGAAGGATGATGGCAATGACAGCGACGATAGTTGGTGGTCGGAGATGCATAGGGAAATTGCAGCCGTGGATCGAGAATACGAAGAGGGGGGGAGGATTGCTAGGCCAAGCCAGAGACCGCAGACATGTAGTAGCACTCGAACGGATCATACCGACGAGCCTTCTTCTTCAAGGCAATAGAATGTGGAAGATGAATGTAAAGTTTAGCGTAGTTTTTGTTTAATGAATGGTGAGGCAAGAAGTCGGAAGCATGCCATGGTGGAGCATACTTTTTGAAATAAAGGTTTACAATTTGTAAGATATTTTGTCAACTTATGAATTCTTTAATTGTATGTGGGTGTTTGAAATATTATGGTGCATTAGGTGGATGCAAAGCAGTGAAATGAATAGAAGTGTGCAAACTCGAATTACATTCTTCATACAACAAGAATGACATGTTTAAGTCATTTCGTATGGGATGACTAAATCCATACACAAAACACAAGACAATAGAATAGCAAAAGAGATGGATGTAAAACTTCTGCATATATGAAAAAACTTTATTGATATTCGGAATAAATCCAAGAATCAATTGAGACAATAGAAGCTTTTAATGCATACGCAGAACGACTATAAAGTACCCTAAAGTCGAACTACAATATTAACATATAAAATAAGTGCGGTGAATGCATACTACGTAAATGGGCCAAATTTTCCTACTCATTCACATCGGTAGGAAGTTCGTAATCGCTGTCATCTTTGATTTCAGCTCCACTAGATCCCGAAGGATCATCTTCATTATCCGTGGCGGGTTCTTGTTTGATTCTCCGTTAGATCGACAATGTTTTAACGGCTTTGAATCTCTTACAAGTTCCAATGACATCAATGGGATTACTAGGTCGCGTGCGAAGAAATGGATGCATAGAAGCTTTACGTTTCCTTGTGTTGTTTGTAGGCTGCCTAGGTTGTAACCCTAAACCTCCCTGAACCTCGGGGTGATGTATGAAGAGCTTAGACAGAGGTACATCGCCATCACTAGGTAGGCCATCGGATTGGTGTTGCGGCATTCGGGGTCGCACATGTTTTGAAAGGGACACCAAACCGTGGAAGGATTTCAAATTGGTTGTAGTGACCGTTGCAGGAGGGGTAGCAAAAAGAGACCGCGACGCGCGACCTTGCAAGGACGGTTGATCCTTAGAGGAGGATGCCTTCTTCTCCGTAACGTGAATGGGACTCCGTATACCGCCGTAAGTACCGCCTTCCATAGTTTTCTCCCCAAGAACAACCGTGTCCTCTAGGAAGGGCTCTTTCGTTGTTTGCTCGCGGTTGTCCGCAAGTGCGAGACCTTGGACACCTTCGTCAACACTCTTCACTGAGGACCCTTGCGTTTTTTGCCCGTGTAGTGTCGTTGCACGTGAGGATGATAAATCTTCTCCTCCCTTGTCCTTCGTGTCTTCCGGAAGCGGAGTCGGTCCACGACAAAGGATATTATTGCTATTGACCATGCTGTCTCCATTCAAGTACCGCGCTATGGGCGACAAGTCATCTTCTTTCTCTCCAAGAGTGTCGTCATCGACAAAATCATACTCGGTGATTGGGGCGCCATGAGTATGATCCATACGTTGAGAAGGGTTGCTGTCGATGTCATCGTCTGGATGCTCTGCATCGTAATTGGCAAGGGCACCGGTGTTTGAATCGTCAGAGTAGTCCGGGTCATCCGACTCACGTGGTTGTGGATCTTCTAAATCCAAGTTCTCCACGTACCACTTCTTCTCATCCGTCAACTTTGCATTCGCAAGCAACTTCGAGTTCGTATACACAAAGACCAAGTCATCAGCCCTTCCCGGTAATAACCGATTCCTTTTCTTGTCGTGGACGAAAGAGTAGCTACTCCAATTGCCTTCGCAAGAAGAAGATGACACTGTCTGCGCTAGTATTCTCTTTGCAATTGGTGCAAGGAGCTTTCCACAAGCACCTTCAAAATCCCACCAAGCATACGGAGAACATTTTTGGTCCTTAGGATCCAACATGTCATGGAATGGTACATCCTTGTTTCGAAATGCGAAGAACTCGTTCACGACATCCGGATAAATCTTAGGATCACATAGCTTTTGTAGTACTCGTTTGCATGCCGTGATGACATCCGGATCATCGGCCAACTCTTCATCATGGAGTAAGTAAGGATTGAGAAGTGCACCGGCGGAATGTAAATCCGTGGTCATCATCCGTTTCCGTGCGTAGAACTCGTCCTCAGCAATGAACGCTAAATTGCTATCGAGACTGAATGGTTCATAACGCAACGCTAGGACATGCTTCTCGAGGTCGCGAAGGATGTACAAAACCTTGGGCATGCAAGGTTCGTTGGCATGGAATTTCCGAAGCGCATACACTACAGGGGCTACCATCTCGTGGAAGTTCGTGCACCGCTCCCAGAAATGCTCATCTAGAACCACTCTTTCGATGGCTCAAGAAATGACTACTTTATTTCTAGCCGAGAGTGACTTCTTGGAGGCATATGCCCGCCATTCAGGATCAACGACGGTTTGCTCCATTGATTCCTTGACCTTCAGCAGGCGATCTATCATTATGAAATTACATGCAAATCTTGTTTGCCCAGGGAACAATAGGCTGAACTTCGCCTCATGTTTACGAAACAGGGCGAGGGGCATTTGCCGATTCTTGACAAACTTAACCAAGAACTTGGCCTTCTCGAGAGTTTCTTTTACCCATGTAGCCTTCCCCCAGTCCTCCAACAATAAGTCCATGGCATGCGCGGCACATCCTTGAATGTATATGTGTGGATATTTCTTGACGACCAATGCTGAGGCATTGAGCATGATTGGAGCATTATCAGTACACACTTGAACAATGTTGTGGGGGCCAACTTGTTCAATGAACTTGAACATGATGGATGCCAGGTACGCAACGTTCTTTTCATTGCCCGTAGTATCTACAGCTCCCAAGAAGAGCTCTCCAGCGGGAGACACGAGCATTGCATTGCACAAAGGGCGACTAGTGACAGATGTCCACCCATCTATGGCTAGAGTTCCTCCAAACTTCCGAACACTCTCGAACAGTCTTTTATTGAGTTGTGCTTCGAAATCAGCCTTCGCTTGTTCCAACAACCTTGTTCGAATGTCATGGTAAGAGGGTGGGACATATGGTTTTTTGAAAGAGGTTGTCTTCATCACGGCTTCCTTGAATGCAGCATTCCGTGCTATAGCAAATGGCACGTTTGCTTCGTAGAAAAACTTCGCCCACACTTTGTCTAGCTCCCGCCGCTCCACTTTTTGAAAGCCCTCTTCGAGCACGGATTGCCTCACCAATCTGGGGAACGTGGCACTTACACTCCCTTGTTCGGTGAAGTCGTGGAAGGTGGGGGTTGGTTCAACCATGGTTGATGGTAAAATCACGGGGGGGGGGGGCTTGAGTGGACCCTACACAAGAATCTTCACCGGTGGACTTGGGCGTGCTATATCCTGAGGCAGGCACAGATTTCAATGGTGGGGTGGGCCAATGTTCGGAGAAAAGTTCTCCATTGTGTTTCGGGTAGTGGCCACGACAATTTTTAAACAAAGTCTGTACGCGGGGTGTCAATTTGGTGCAGAGGCCAACACCGCTATTGCGCTTGCCAGGGAGTTCTTCGTACCCGAGATGACTTAGTTGTTGTTCTAGCCTTCTTGCAAAAATGCGGTGACAAAGACTGCATCAGACGGAGTCGGTCTTCCTGCCTTGTACTTTAGTGATTTC
>CAXARX010000637.1:0-31781 GCA_963971425.1 Bryoerythrophyllum caledonicum | reverse complement strand
CATCTGCAAATCATAGCGCAGTCTTAACAAGGCCTGTTCTTCCTCCTCAGATAAGCTCTAAACTCCACCTTTACGTCTGTCAATTCTTGCAAAACGATTCTCTCTCCGTCCCATAATTGATTCAGAGAAAAGACAAAAAACTAAACAAACTAAAAGCTTCACAGACCCAAAAAAAACACACACTATGTGAACTCCATCTGCTCTTGTCTTGTGTTTTTATCAGCTCTACCCAATCTGATTCAGAACCTCGCTGGTCAATAAAATATTGCAATGATGGGTCCGCAAATCAGCTCTACCCTACCTGATTTACCGAGGTTTCGAATCAGCTCTAGTAGAGCTGATTGCCCACAGTGACAGCGTGAACGCATTCCCACTTCATGATTTCACCGTGGGAAATCAGCTCTACCCAATCTGATTCAGAACTTCCGTAAATCAGCTTGGGTAGAGCTGATTTGAGGACCCCGCACTGCAATATTTCATCACCTGGGTATGCGTTCATATTTTCACTGTAGGCAATCAGCTCTACCTAAACTGATTGGAGACCCTACTTTGGGAAATCAGCTTGGGTAGAGCTGATTTGAGGACCCATCAATGTAATATTTCATGAAGTGGGAATGCGTTCACGCTGTCACTGTGGGCAATCAGCTCTACTAGAGCTGATTAGAAACCTAGGTAAATCAGGTAGGGTAGAGCTGATTTGCGGAACCATCATTGCAATATTTTATTGACCAGCTTTGGGAAATCAGCTTGGGTAGAGCTGATTTGAGGTCAATCATAGCGAAATTTACCAACTGGATATGCATTCACACTTTCACCGTGGGCAATCAGCTCTACTCAATTTGATTCAGAACCTCGGTAAATCAGCTTGGGTAGAGCTGATTTGGGGACATCATTGGAATATTTTAATGACTGACTGTGCTTTCTGACCCTCACTCTGGGCAATCAGCTCTACCCAAGCTGATACGAGACCCAACTTTGCGAAATCAGCTTGGGTAGAGCTGATTTAAGGACACACCATCGCAATAGTTTATTGACTGTGTATGCTTTCATACCCTCGCTCTCGGAAATCAGCTCTATCCAAGCTCATTCAGGATCCAACTTCCGGAAATCAGCTTGGGTAGAGCTGATTTCAGGATGCATTGCAATATTATATCGGTCGTGTATGATTTCCGACCCTCACTCTGGGAAATCAGCTCTACCCGAGCTGATTGCAGACCCTGACTTCGGGTAATCAACTCTAGTCAAGCTGATTTAAAACCTCACATTGCAACATGTGCTGACGCGTCCATAAACTAAAGCTCAGCATCGTAAAAACAGCTCAACCAGAGCTGATTTCAAAATTTACTTGAACTCTTAGTAATTCATATTCCGGGATCTCTGCTTGAGCTAAATGCAATCAGCTTCTATCGATCTAATTCAGGAGTTAATGGAACTAGAATTCTAGAAACACAAATACACAATACTTTCACTATCTATGTTACTATCTAATTATCTCACATATACTAACACTTGAACGTGGTTCAGATGGAGGACATGAAGGCTTCTCTTGCCATGTACTTCAACAAAATTTCTGCTGACCACGTCGACGACGCGGGTGAGACGGACCCTAAGCTCATCTTTGGGGAGTCTTGGATGTTCAAGAATCCCCAGGATGTGGAGGCCTGGAGCTTGCACATGATTCCGTTCACCAATGACATCCAATTCAGTTGTAAGTTCATGAACGCCGAAGTCTACATCAAGCTTTCTGTAGCAGAACGGATCAAGGATCTGGAGTGTCTTAATGACCCACTCATTCACATCAAGTGCATGACGACGGAGATAAACCAAAAACCTGAAGATGCATACCACTTTACCCTTGTCATAAACTCAAAGACAATCCCCTTCAACCTCACTTCCTTCCTGGAGAGTCTTGAGCCCACCGAATATAGAGATGAGATCAAGCAGTTGGAGGTCAAGATCGACAGGGGCGAATACAAGGACAGAAACGGACTCCCTGCATCCGGAAAGCGTTTGTGCTCTAAAATCTGCACCCTCTTTCAAGACTTCTCCAACATCAGGGCCAAACTGGAGGCACAGAAAGCTATGTCAACACCGCGTTCTGTGTCAAGAGACAATAGGCCCCAAGGTCGGAGTTACGGGTCTCTCGACACGGACACTGCTGGGCCCTCCAGCAGTCAAGCAAAACCCAAGCGCCGCTCCGCCTCAGCAGGTCCTAGAATCTCAAGAAGCAGCCCTCTCGCCTCTTCATCCGCTAGGTGGCCAACTCGTAACACCTCCCAGCAATCAGAGGTGGCCGAAGCTAACCTTGTCGACGCCATGGGCGAAGTTCCCCAGTCATGGCAGCCTCAAGTGAAGCCAGACTTCAAGCACCTCAACGAGGTGTACCAAAAGTTCTGGACGGAGTGCGAGGATGCCTACGTCTTCGGGGTGAACGAGAAGAAGGACCTCCCCCTTCATAAGCTCGTCGATGCGCCTAGCGAATTCAACATTTGGGAGAAGGAGCAGAAAGTTGTGGAGTCCATGATTGTGTATCTCCTCAACCTCCCCGACCGGATGACACGGCAGACGATCTGCGTTATGCCGGCCAAGACGACCACGAAACCGTCGTCCTGGGACGATATCAAGGATGACGACTTCTGGATCATCAATGGCCAGCAGAGTGTGGCGGCGAGCAAGTTGATCACAGACGACGGGAGCGGTGTGGAGGAGGATGTAAAAAAGGACTTCCGCGTCTGGAGCTGCTTCATTGTTTGGTCCAAGGACCCAGAAGTTCTTCGCTCCATCTCAGCATACTACAACCGGATCAACCACTTTCAGATGATCCAGCCTTCGTGGGCTACAAACATCCTTGGAGCCCGGAAAGTTTGGGAGAGTATGGGTTGCCCAGAGAATCCTACGCAGGCTGCTGCTGTTGGCACACCGGTTGCCCGAAGAGCGTTCGACACTCAGAGTCGGACCAAGAAATTCAAGGTACATGAATCAGCTTGGGTCGATCTGATCTACTAGTCCTGCAGTGCAACATTTGAAATCAGCTCTTGTCGAGCTGATTTCATTGTTCGTGTTTACTTCTCTGCCTGCTTCCCTTTACAGATTTGTATCCGCAATGAATCAGCTCCAGTCGATCTGATTCTTCATGTTCCATGCGTTTCCATGTTGTTCTTGTAAACTAGACATTGCTCCGGAAATCTAATTTCTCCTTCCATCTTGCAGGCGTTTGAAAAAGCCATGACCTTGAGGTTCTCGATGATTGATGTCAACAAGTCTTTGAAAATTTCAAAAACCAAAGGTGCGGAAGAGAAGCTCAAGCTCGTGAATGAGCTTAAGATAATCACCGCGCCAGCAGACATTTACAACCTCTGGAGTGAGGTCATCTCCAGTGCAGCTCATGGAGAATTGTACAACCCGGACACCTCCATGAAGTTCAACGAGAAGGAGGGTTGGAGGCACGAGAGCTGCATGCTGAGCCGCGAGTACTTCAAGTGGCTTGGGAACCTCAGCCTCAATGACTTGCAGAGGCTTGCCAAACACCTTCTCAACCAATCCGGGGAGAAACGGAAGCACCTGTATCCGAAGGTGACCGTCAAAGCCATTTCGTCTGTGCTAGAGAGCTGTTACAGCACAAGGGACTGGGTGGAGAGGCGGAAGAGGAAGCAGCTGGTCAAGAGGGAGCTCAATAATATTGATCCCACCCTCGGGCTCATGAACTCTGACAACGAACTTATCCACGAAAATTGGAAGAAGTTCAAATTCATGCGGAGCATTACAAGTGCCTCGATGAATGTCCTTTTGGAGCGACCAGGTGAAGCCTATTTTGGTGAGGCCAAGCAGGTGAAGTCGAAGAACAAGACATGCATGCAGATATCTCCTGAGGCTGCAGAGTTCTTCAAGGTCTTCTTGACCCACAAGAAAGGGTTCGAGAAGCCACTCGCCAAAGCGGAGTACCGGACATATGACATTAAGTCCAACGTCTTCAGCAACTGGAGTGTTCGCGCTTGGACCACGGGGACAGAGGACCGGATTGCTCTTGGAATTATTGACCTTCGTGAGCTTCCCGGGATGGATGTCGACATTCCACTGCCCAACAAGACTCCATACTTCTACTCCGTCCTCGCAGCGCTGGAGAAGAAGAAGTCTCCAACATTTGGGTCCGTCGGCGCTTGGCTATTGATCTGCGACAGCGAAGTGCAACGACTTCATGCGATGAATTACGTGAATGGGCATGAGGCGTTAAGCACGTATCACATGGACTTCGCCGATTATCATCCCGCAAAGTTTGAGCGCCTTGGAGATCAGTCGGTTGCTCGGGCTGCAAAGAAAGTGATACTGACTTTTATTCAGAACAGCGCAGTCCGGGAACTCGCTGAAATTCGAACGGATTTCTTCCCCCCTGACTCAACAGTGTACACTAAGCCTCACAGCTACAACGAGCTTGAGTTCCGGGTGTACAACACGGAGCTGAGGATGGAGTTCTACCTCTGGGTGGTTCGGAAGTTCTGCCTCCCGGGAGGAGCAGTTTTCTCGGTCTTCGGAGGAGGGAAGCTGACTTGTGCAGCCATGGTACGTTGTGAATCAGCTCGACCAGAGCTGATTCACTTGTCCGGTCCCCCCGTCCATCTTTCATTTGCATAATCGGGTTGTAGTGTTAGTCATGGTTTATGTTTTCAGTGTTCACAATCAAATCGTCTCGATCTAATTTCACTTGGGCACCCATTCTAATACTCGTCTCCAATATTCTTTTGCAGATGAGTTGTGTGAATGTTTTTGCGGTTGGAGGGGCCGGAGAATCGGATCGGTGGGAAGATATCTCGGAGAAAGCGCTCTCTCTCGATAGAGATGACTTCCTTACGACTGGGTACAAGGTGAGTGCCAAGTTCAAGAATGTGGTTCGCACCCCTTCTTCTTCGAGACCAACAACTCGACCCACTTACCAATCGCCCAGCACTCCTGCCAAAAAACAAAGAAGGGCCGGCGTGGAGGATGTCGTCAGTCTGTCCGAAGACGATGACGAGGAAGATGAACCTGAAGAGGACTTGCATGACGACGACGATGTCAATGAGACCTTGGAGCCCGTTGAGCCCATCGCATCAGCACCCACTCGGCGGCAAGGTGGAGATGTGCCTGTGTCATCGCCGTCTTCGATGATTTCGCCTCCAGACAGTCATCCTCGTCCTTCCTCTTCTGCATCCCGAAAGGGAAAGAGGAAGGAGAGGGACTCCTTGGTAAGCGTGGTGGAGTCCTTGGCGGCGATTTTCAAGAGCTCACAGCAGAGGCACGATGAGCAGCTTGTGGAGATTCAAACTCGGCAAGATCGGGATCGTGTAGAGAGCATGAGGTTGCATGAAGAGTCCCGGAGGGCGCACGAAGAGTCCCGGAGGGCGCACGAAGAGACCCGGAGAGCGCAAGATGAACAAGCCCGCCTGATGTTGAAGCAGCAGGAGACTACCAACATGCTTCTTGCAGCGTTCCTCAACATGAACTCCTCTAGTGCAGGAGCTATTGCGGGTGCCTCCACTCCTGCCTTGCCACAAATTGCCAACCACCCGTCATCGTCTTTCAACAGCGGCTCGAGTAGTGGGATGCAGGATGTGCTAGAGCCTGTAAAACCAGCCGCAGTCGTTCCTCCGTCTACTTCTCCTCCGACTGAGATAGATCCAGATCGTCATGCTACAGCCGTCGATGTTCCAAGACCGGAGGTACAGCCTCAAATCTCAGAAGCTGTCGCAGTCGTCGAAGTTCAAGATGGCAACACTCTAGAGATAGGGGAAGAGAGTGACCAATTGGCCTTCGAGGAGACACCTCCAGGTGCTGACACATAATCACTCAATGTCAATTGTTTTAGCTCGACTCGAGCTGATTTGTGTCACGGACCTGTGAGTGTAGATTTCGGATGTAGAGGATTTTTTGTATGTTTTTCATTACTGAGTTCCTAGTGGAAATAACCAGGGACCTCAACAGAATTTTTCCACACATTTTGTACATTGAAACTCATATTTTGAACATGTAATACATGATGTTTCACATTCAACTCATCCCTCTTATTCTTTGAATCACAGGCCACGACTTTCTCCCACATGTGATCTCCTCCCCTTCTTTTGCCTCTCCGTTGTTTCACTCCCCTCCGATGCAAGCTGATGTTGCTTACGAGACGTTGTCACAATTGCCCAGCTTGACCCCTGACAATTGTTCTCAATCCGTTAATTCCTCAATGCATGGGGTAAGTGATATCTTCTCATTTCTTTCTTGTTCTATGACAATTGTTTTTCACACCGGGGTTTCTTTCTTGAGAGCGTCTGATTGTTTTCATCAATGTTATAGATAGTCGTAACTTATATCACTTCATGAATGGCGTAACCCACTCCCTCATCGTCCGTTGTTGTTAACAGGGGTCCGATCCTCCAATAGCTCGTGGGGAGGCGTCGGAAGACCCGTTTCGTCCATTGAGGTCCAGTGCGGTCGAGAAGTGGCTCAATGTCGTTCTGGACCTCAATGGCATTCTATGTGTTTGCGAGGATTGGAAGTCCAATCGATCTGTGAAGCACTACAACAACTCGTCGGCGCCCCACTCTGCCACAATCGGTGCCATCGTAGGAATGAAGGCTGTATACGTTCGGCCCAAATGTTTGAATTTTTTGGACGAGCTAGCAAAGATAGCAACCATTACTATCTGGAGCTCCATGAAAATCTCAAATGTTCAGTCCATTGTGGATTACCTCTTTCCGAGAGGACAACTTCCTTTCCTCGTGCTAGGCCAAGATTCTTGCAAAACAATTAAGTGCCGGGACATGTCAGGACGATTAACAACTTTTATGGTTCCCGGAACACGTAAAGAATTGTTCTTGAAGAATTTGGACACGTTGTTCACTACTCACAAAGGAATTTTCAATTCCGCTAACACAATCATAGTGGATGATAGTCCTGCAAAGCACGTGATGAACAACTCCGAGAATGTCTTGCTTCCAAACCCTTGGTCCATTCATTGGCACAGTGATCGGGACTCCTTTCTCTTGGGCACCTTGCTTCCTTGATTTCAACGCTTGCACCTCGCTCGCGACCAAGGATTAAAGGCATTCCGAGATAATGGGTCCGCGAGGATTGGGCAGAAAATGCTCTGCGATGAACGGAATCGTACAGAGTATAAGAAGCTAATGGAAGTAGTTCATGGATCGTCCTATACTTTGAACTAGGACAGCCGTATAGGTATGTAGTGTTTGAAGACGGAGTTCTACTGAAGTTAGTTATTTAGACCAAGTCTTCTGCGTTAAACTTTATGAATAGGATCATCAACATTGATCAGAGTTTACAGCCGAGTGCCCATTATAAATGGATAATGTTGTACAGTGGTTTTTTATATCCGATGTATTATCAATGTCGGATGTATTATATTATTACTAGCGTCTATGATTTTGTTCTATATGCTCATGTCATTGTCAATAATTGTAATTCCTGTGAGTTTTATGCATGACCTCTAGAACTCTTTGTGTGGCTGATATTTATGAATAATTTATTGAGCTGAAGTGATATTAACTTTCTCTGCTTCTTGGCAGGAACATGCATTACAATGTCAAGCGTCTGAAGACTCCTTCATGGACTACGGACAAAATGTTGTGCTTAGTACGGGGAATTTCCTCTGTTCTGCTCCTAGCGTCAATTCCACTATGGATTTCTCTAAAAAGCCAATGGAAGATGGAGTGGTGAACAGTCGTGGGCATCAGAACGTGTCCTTGTCTACACGCATGATAAACATTCGACCTTCAAAATTGTTGTCATATGGTGTTGAGAGTTTTATTCATTCGAAAGTCTATGAGGATTCTAATTATGACTTGTCATTCTCTGAGTTTACTCCAATTCTACTGAAGAACAACATTGTGGTAGTTGATCATTCACCATCGTATACATCGTCTGAGTGGAAGCCTCATGTCCTATCTTTGAAGAGGAAACGCGAGTCTCGACCATTCTGTAGAAGAGACAACTCCAATTCATCATGTGACGCTTGGGAGTTAAGAACATTGAAGGCGCGGCGACTCAACTATTAAGAGGAATCCAAACACATTGCAAAGGACTATAGTCGATGAGTAGGAATTTGATAGGCCATAGGGATGTTGAAGATTACATTGTGGAGTTGATAGTTGTATACAGTAGAGGTACCACATACTTAAGTAGCTAAGAATTTGAAGTACATATAATACATTGTATACACAATTCATGAATATTGATGAATATTTGAAATAAATTTTGATCAATTTGAGCATTATCTCATGGATATTGAAAATGTATACGGTAAAAGAAGGGGATGTGTTTGATTTTATTGAATATCAAACCTAACCAAAACTCTCAATTCACTGGAATACTCCCGTTTTAATGAATATAGTGTTACAACAAGAAATGAAGCTCTTCTTGGATTCCCACAAAGCTTGCAACAGGTTTACAATACAGAATTGAAAACAACTAGCCTCCAAAACCGGCTAGAAATAACAAATAAAAGACAACGGGCCTTCAAAACCGGCCAGGAATGACAAGCCACAAGCGACAACACACGAGTCTTCTTTTCTTCAAGTCTTGAAATCTTCTCTTGAATCTTCTCTTCTTCAAAACTTAAAGTCTTCAAATTTTCAAAAAAAAACTAAACTAGACCTTTCTAACTACCTTTTCTTCAAAAGAAAGAAGATACAGACCTTCTTTTGCTCCACTACCCATAACTTTTGAAATAATATACCAAATTCAGATATTGATAGCTTTCTAGAAAGCCAACTGAATTTCCCTTCTTCACTAAAAATTTCACTCGAAAATAATATATGAAGAGAAAGTTCTTAGCTATCAAAGTACCGCCTTTAAAACTCCAAGGGAAGTAGACCCTCCGCTACTAAAACCCTTAAAACTTTCTACTCAAAGACTCAAATGCATCAAGTGATGAGTCTTTGAAAATCCAACAAAAGCTTCTACAATACTCTAAAATTTCAAAGTCATAAGAAAGGTTTACAAGTTTTGGTGGTCGGTCGAATCTTCGCTCCTCCTCGTCGGGTAGCAACAAATCCTCCTCCACTCACATGCTTGTAACTCTCAACTCACAACTCCAAATCAAGCGTAAGAGATCTCTCTGGAAACATATAAACAAGAGGAACATCTCCTCAAATTTTCATTGCAAAAAGAGTTTTTACACAAAAGATATCGCCGTCCAAAGTTTCGGCATTCTCTACCCAGCATTTCTCCAAACTCTACTAACTCTCAATCCGACCAAAAGGGAAGAAGATGACCCCCCCCCTAACCCCTAGACCCCTAGAGTAGGAGGAGTCATGCCACATCCTCAACATGTGTGCCTCCTAACACCTATTGGCCCTAGATAAAAATCTAGAATTAACTTTCTTTTACCTTCCTAGGTCAAACTTCCTTCAAAGTCTAAACTACGAAGTAAACTGCTTCTAACTCTTCAGTTTTCAATTCCTAACATAAATTTCAAAGTACCAAAAGTTTAAATTAGCTACAAACTTCAACTAAATCCAAAAGGAGGTAAAAACTAGAATCGAAGAAGAGCGCTACTCCAACTCCAAAAACTTGAGGATGCGCCGAATCGTGTTAGCAACATAGTCTGCACGTTCACCTTTTTCTAAAGGATTAACCGGGCCTTCCAACCAACGTTGGTGACCAGCACTTCCTTCAACGGGCTTTGACATACAATACCTATATTGCTCGTTGTTCAAGTTCTCAAAATAGCCCTCGAATGTCATTGCCTCGGTGCCCGGTTCAACACATCCAACTTGAAGTAGAATCACCAAAGCACGAGCATCCTTTTGAAGATTACCGTGCCAACATCTCTCCACACGAGGCTTCTTTAGCGGACGAGATGGCCCAGCCTCAGTTTGTGAATGAGTTGGCAATGGTGTAGAAACCGCCGGCTGAGATGGTTGAATTGGCAAACCTGACAATGAAAGCTCTACTTCAGCCTCACGTTGAGACTCTTCATCTAGCGATTCTATAAAAACCCTCCGATCTGACATTTTGCAGTCAAATCTTAAACCACACACAAATTCTATAAAGCTGAGAAGAGTGTTCTAAACTGATGAAACTTGTTTATGACCTTTGTCTTTTAAACAAATCCGTTGGCAACAAGCGTCAACTTGAAGCCACTAAAATGAAGCGTCACCAGTAAGGTTTCTCCTCTAATTCATAAAATTTCTTTTAAATACAAAATAAATACACATTTATATAGTGTATCTATTTACATCACGACATTCACCCCTCTAAACCTGCACATCCTCTGGTATGTGCCAAATTTAGGCTTCTTCAATATCTTGATTGTTGTCTTCTGCATCTTCCATTGGTTCAAAACCTTGTGGAGTTTCATCTTCTTCAACCTCAATATTTGGAACCATGAAGTTGTCTAGGTCTTGGTTCAAGAATCTTCCATTTCTTCTTCTGAGAACCTTGACTCTTTTCCCAGCCACTGGTACCCGCAAATGAGTGCCATCCAATTCTCGAAGTGAGTAAGTGCCATTGGGATGCACTTTGACCACTATATAAGGTCCAAACCATCTTTTGGCAAATTTTCGGAGTGTGCTGTGCTGGTGTTCTAAAGTACTGTCAAATACAAGTACCCAATCACCTTCTTCAATTTTCTTCACCCTTAGTCGGTGTGTTTTGTCAAAGTGCTCTTTGTTGCTTAGTCTTGCAGCTTTCAATCTTTCTAATGCCTTCTCTAGGTTCTCTGGGAGTCTTTCTAATTGTTGAATGCGAAGTTCCAACAATCTTTCTCTTGTAATTTCATCTTCCCATGAGAGGAATATCCAAGAAGGGATAGATTCTTCTCCAGGCAACATGGGTTTATGTCCATGCATGAGTTCTACGGGCATATAACCAGTGACAGTACTATGTGTGGTTCTGTCAGCCCATAGAACAAATGGAAGCAGTTTAGGCCAAAAATTAGGCCTTCCATGACAAGCTTTAACCAAGGCTTGAATGATAGGAGGATGGCCTCTCTCAATTTTACCATTGGCCTCAGGGTTGTAAGCTGTTGTCAACTTCAACTGCACATCATATCTCTTGAAGAACTCTTTTGCTTCAGCTGCATCTAATTCTCCTCTGTCTGCTCTCATTGCGCCAATACTCCCATATCGACTGAAAATATCTTCAAGTATGAAACGGCAGACATTCTCTGTTGTTTTGGTTCGAAGAGCCCTTCCTTCAACAAAGTTTGATAGCTCTTCTCTTGCCAAAACAAGATATTTCATGCCCCACATCCCTAATGGCATGGCAACCAAATCGATCATCCATCGAAAATGTATGGAAGGAGGGTAAGTAGGATGTAGCTCATCTCTATGCCGAATTTTGGATTGTAATTGGCATACGATGCATGAAGCTACAAATTCTTCAGTGTCCTTATACAAACCCTTCCACCAATAACGTTCTTTGATCTTTGTATATGTTGCCCAAACTCCTCTGTGGCCAGCCCAAAGTGTATTATGAAACTCTTGAAGTACTTTGGTTTTGGTCTCATAGTCGCCAACTACTCTCAATGGCATCTCATCAGCCCTTTTTGCCCTCTTCCACAGAAATCCATCTCGCAAAAGGTATGCGTAGGACTGGTGTCTAATGTCTTTGAAAGTCTTATCTGACCAGCCTTCTTGCCTCTTCAAAGTGCTCAAATAGAGCCCAATCTCTTTCAATCTTCCTTCATATAACTCTTCTTTGAATGGCAAGACTCCAATGGTAGAACTCTCTCCATTGGTAGCCAAGATATAGCCACCATTTGAGAGGTCTTCATCTCCATCATGAGCCATCATTTCTTCTTCATGAAAGTACCTGGCTCTTGATAACATGTCCGCCATTGAGTTCTTTTTTCCAGCAATGTGCACCAAGACTGGATTAAGGAATTTGATGTATGCTATCCATCGAAGCATGGCGATATCCGGTGAGGAACAATTGGCTATCATGCCAAGCAAGGGTAGGCAATCAGTTTCCAATACAACATTGGCTCCAATCAAGTAATTCCTTTCTGCCTTTAGTGCTGTAAGCGCACCCCAAAGTTCTCTCTTCACTTGTGGATATGCTCTTTGCCGTTCTGTAAGGATTCTTGCTCCAAAACGAATAGCAAATCTCTTCCCTTCTACATCATCTTGCCCTACAGCCCATCCTATGGCTGTGGGACTTGTATCAACAGTCACGATAACCGGTCTACCACTTTCATAATCAACTTGTTTTAGAACCGGTGGTGACCTCAAAATCTTCTTCAACTCTTCCATAACCAAGTCTTGTGCACGTTCCCATACAAACTTGTTCTTCTTCCTCAACAGTTTGTAGAGAGACTCAGATATGTGAGCAAAATGGGGTATCCTGATCTGGTAAAAGACACATGCTCCAAGAAACCTCCTTACTTCGGTGATATTGCTACATGCCTTCATTCTTCCAATAGCATCGACCTTTTCAGGATTAGGTTTTCGCCCGTACCACCCACATAGATGTCCAACCACCAAAATCTCATCAACTCCAAACTTTGACTTCTCAATGGATAGAGTCAAGTTCACCTCTTCAAGTCTCTTCAAGATTCTGTCTACATCATCGATATGATCATTCACAAATGTTCTGCAGCCATTATCTTGAAGAGTTAAGTCTTTGATGACTTCTCTACAACCTTTTATTGGAATATCATCCACAAAAGGTATAGTTTTCTCAGGTACAAAGTCTTTCAAGATTTGATTCATAGCGTTTTGCATGTGTGCTACTGAATTGGTAGCACCTTGAGGCAATGTACACATTCGTACCATTCCTAGTGGAGTCTTCATGGTTGTCAAATCCCTACTCTCAGCAGCGAGTTGAAATTGATCATAACCAGAGTATAGATCTCCAATGGACTAGATTGCATGCCCCGCAAATGCCTCTGCCACTTCATCAACAATTGGTCCTGACCCTTTGTTCCTGATTGTAACTTTGTTTGCAGGTTGCATATCTTGAATGAATCTCAATGCTCCCGACTTCTTAGGCACAGTAAACCATCGATTGGAATATGGAGCCATCGAAGATTCAAGAATGCCCATACTCATCTTCTCTTTGAGTAGTTCAACCAATTTTGGAAGTAATGCTCGTGGTACTGGTATCGGTTTCAAATCCCACGGCACATGTGGCACAGTGAAAATAATCATTGGTGCCACTACATTTGGATGTACACATCCAATCTCATCTGGTGAAGAAGCAAATGCTTTTCCATGTCTGGACAGCATGTCTTGGAACCTTTTCTTCTCCGGTTCAGTCAAGAAGTCATCTCCTCCTATCTTCAAATTTTGGAGTGTTTCATTCGTAAATTTGTGTCCAATTTTCCTTGCTTCTCTGAGACCTGGCTCTCTTTCTGCTTGTCTGATGTGCTCATCCGTATCAAAAGGTAGCTGAGTTGCCACTGGCTTAACTTTCTTGGCCACTGTTTTGTATTTGGTATTTACAATGGCCTCATGTTCCAGCTTGTAGCACCAGAACTCATCAACCTTTGAAACTATGTCCAAAACTTGTTCATATAGTGATGGTGAATGAATTTCAACTATGGCATCACCATCATCAACGTCCATCTCATGAGCATGTATGGCATGCAAAACTTGAAATATGTCGTCTGCAATGCCTTCTTCTTCATATACCCCAGATATATACTCATCATCTAAAATCACCTTCATCTTTTTGAGTTTTTTCTCCATTTTTCTTACAACCCTTTTACATGTAGGGCCTCCATTCTTCACACTTGTGTAGCTCACAAAACCACACTCCTTCACATTCAAAATTTCACACCCAACACTTTGTACATTGGGGAATTCAATAGACTTTGATCCTTTTGCACCCGTGAATCCCCTCTCTTCACGTGTGCATTTTAAAAATCCTTAAAGTCTAGAGAAGTGGATATAGGCCCCTCTCTAAGCTCAGCCCGATGCCTTTCGTTGTCAGGCCTCACGGTGAGAAATTGCACCGATCTTTTGCCATCACAGCTTCGAATTCGGGCATAGTGGGATCCATCATCCAGCACTTTTGTCTCCATCCTTGATGCTGTAATGTACGGCTGACCTAAGATTATGGGATAAGCTCCACAATTTTGGACAAAGAAGTTTTGCTCAACTTCCACATCTCCAATTCTTGTTGGCAAAGCTGGACATGCTCCATAAAGCTCTCCTCGTCCATTGTTGGCAGCCCTCATCACCCAACCATGATTTGTATCAATAGGCCATTTGCCCTTTTCATAAATCTTCCGAGACATGATGTTGATCTCAGAACCATGATCCACAAGAGCCAAAATGGAGTCATCTAACTCCCCTAGCTTCACACGAGCTTCGGTAGTGGCTCTAGCCCAAAATGGATGAAAGTAATCCATTTTTCCTTCAACTTCTCCTTCCCTCTTATGAATAATTGCACATTCATAAGTAAGTGCATGTTTTTGTTCTTTTGCACTTGTCCCTTCAAAGGTCCTTTGATCCTTTGTCTCTTTCCCTTTCCTTGGAGTTCTTTGTGAATGAACTCCTTTCTTCAAGCTTTGCACCCCCTCTAACTTCTTTTGTGTCTCTCCTTGATTTTCCAAAGGACACTCAATTGTAGCAGTATCCTTTTCCTTGCCAATTGTAGACACTGCAGTGGCTAAGAGTAATGTCTCTTCACCTACCTCATATGATAGGTTGTGGGACTCTAGATTGGTCTTTTTGTGGCCTTGAGTTTCATCCATCTGAGATGTTTTATTTGTGGTTCCATCTTTCAAGGCCACAAATTCACCCATCATTGCAAAAGCTTGCCGAATCTCACTCTCTTCTTCTTTGGTCATACGAGTATCCAAAGCTTCCACCATGACCGATTCTGCTGTCATCTGCCTCTTCCTCTTGATGACATCAATAATTAACTCATGGAAATCTTTTTTGGCAATACCAAGAGCTTCTCTCAATGTGAACTCAATCTTGGCATCCAAAATTCTTTCTTCAAGCACACCCTTCATATCGATTGAAGATTCAATGTCTGATTGAAGTTTGTAGGCCGGCCCTTTGGCCTTGCCTTTATTGGAATCTTCCTTTTGTTTTTCCTTCTTGCTAGTGCTTGATTCTTCCCACGGTTCCTTAGGAAGTGGCCCATCTCCAGGATGAACAAAAGCAGGTGATTTTCCTTGCCTTTGCCGTGTATGAATAGCAGGACCTTCCCTTCTTTCTCCTTCTTTACTTCCATGAGGCTTTCTTTTTGATGGTGGCTCTTCCACATCATCTTCAGCAATGCGCCCTCGTTTCTCCTCAACAAAGGCATCATTGTCAATGCCTTGTACTTCTCCCAGAAAGGCTTTGATGCTAATTGCATCAACAGGATCCTGCCAACCAGTCACTTTTCGGATGGCTTGAGCTCCTCTGCGCAGAATCTGAAGAGATGGAGTTTGTGGAGCCTCAATAGGATGTTGCTCCACTCCTATGTGGAATGTCTTGTCTCAATATCCTTTCCACGTAGATGACTAGATCTTGCCATCTTCTCTTCAATCACCTTTTTCATCCCTCCCTTACCAAAGTTAGTGTTCAAAGGTAAGTTTGTAGATTGTCATCTGATTTTTTTGTTTTGTTTGTATGAATTTGACGTTTGTGTGTGAAAAGACTTTCTTTTTTTATGTTTTATTTGAAATTTGGTTTCAAAGTGAGCATGATTGATCAAAAGATGTGAAAGGATGGTGATTGACCGTTTGAGTGGTTATTTTTCAGGAAAGACTATAGACGGTTATTAGTGGAGGTAGTTATAGTTAGTTGTTTCTTTGTTTTCATGCATAAAGGGACTTTCCCTTGTAATTATTTTTTTGAGCAACCAAGTGTGGTTTGACTCCATTTTGATGTCTTCTCGGTGATCATCTTGTCTTTTGTGATTTATTTGAGTTATTTTTGTATGATTTTGTGTGAGATTCTTTTTGAGATAATATGAGATCATTTATGAATGATTATGAAATCATTTTAAGTTTGATTGTGAGCAACCGGGTAGGTTGACTACATTTTCAGTTTATACAAATCATTGCCAGGTTGTGCATGATCCTTTGAGTGATTATTAATTGAGTGAATGTCAATCATTAAATTGACAGAATTCTTTGTTGTGTGAGATGACAATGCGTGGTTAAGCCATAGTTTGAGAATGATTGAATGAATGATTGCATGTGAATGATGAAACTGATGAGATGTGATTCTCAAGCCAGACGATTTTTACAAAGATAAATTTGAAGAAATATTACCAGAGGTGTATGAAGTGAAGAAACAAAGACAAGTGAATATTGGCTTACTTTTGGAAGAATAGACAATAGACAAAGTAATGAGTAAGAAGCTTGATGCATAATTGACTATTGACAATTCAAATTCTATGTAATTAGGATTGAATGGAGTCATGTGATGAAGCCAATTAAATTAATGACTATAGACATTGTGAGATTCAATGTGAGTGAATAAGCTTATAGCCAAAGTTAGTTAGAATGAGATCATAGTCAAAGAAATTAAGATACAGTTTATAAGACTATTGACTTTAAACAAGCAAAGGCTATAGACTTAGAAATAAATAAATAAAGAAATCATAGCCCATGTGTAGAAAATTATGAGAAACTAATAGTGGAAGATGCAAAATTCATAGGTGAATGAATAATTGATTAAGACAATAGCCATCACAATGTTAAGATTATCACTTGATGATGAAATCAATATACTTAAGAGTTAATTAATTAATGATTATTAATGAAATGCTTAAGGCTATTGACTGATGTAATGACAAGGTTGTCATACAGAGGAATCCAAGCATGATGATTAAAATTTGGATTAAAAGATAATTAAGACAATTGACATTAAGACTATTGCCATAATAAATGAATAATGAGAAATGATTCTCAAGACAATGAACTAAGATTATTGCCGGTTTATAATAAGACTATTGCCTAATTTGCAATCATACTTTAATAGACTATTGCTATTCAATGAGTGATGCGCATTAAGAGAGAACCTTACCCCACGGTATTTTGTAATTTATTTATAGATTACTACAAATGCATGAGATTGCATTCACCAGTCCACTAACTGACAGACATAGTTACAGATCATGGGAATTTATGTAGAATTAACAAACTAACATTCCTTTGAAACCCTAATGATGCAATATTTCCTAAACCAGTAATCATTATTCTATATGTGACCTTAGTTATTCAAAACCCTAGCTAACTTGAGTCTTCCCCAAAAAGAACCTCTTTTATTTTGTTTCCTGGTTGTTGTCGTTTTCATTTTTCTATACTACATTTTGGCGCCGCTGCCGGGGAAGATCTCGGCTAGTGGTAGCTAAGATATAGTCTTTTAAAAAAATGAAATTAATTGTTAAGGAAATTAGTAGGGATCAATTCTAAGTATTTCATTGAGTACATGAGAAGAGTTCGTTTTATTTATAGAATTAATTTTTATAAATTTTCAACTCTGAAAGAAAATAAATTTAAACCATATATGGCTCAATGGAGTCTGTAGATAGTCCCACGCAAAATGCATTAGAAGGGTTAATTTGGAAAGTGTTAGAATCACCTCGTGATAAGAGTAGTGCGGAAATTGCATTAAAAGATATTAAGGTGGAAGTTAATAGAATCCATAAATCTACTCAATACCCAATTATAATTGAAAATAATCGAAACCCTAGAGAATATCACCGAACCAATAATAGGCAAACCTATACTAGAAAAAAATGTTATCGTTGTGGTAATCCTCATCATTACGCTATTGAATGTCAAAGTCATAGAAGTATTCCTGTGCCTCCTAATTATAATTCACTTATTTCTTCGAATAGCTTAAATTATGAGACAAGATTCTCAAAAACAGTAAATTACCTTAAACAACTTGAAGATCAACCAATCTCAATCTCAGAATTACTGCAATTAAAAAATATTATAGACACGTTGATTTGTTTTCAATTAAATTCAAGGAATCTAAATTAAGATTCTTTGAGATAATTTTATAATACTTTTTCTAAAATTATTCAAATCAAAATAATTAAAATTATATAGGGTTAGAATTTATTAAATGCATTTTAGTGGTAATTTAGAAGAACGCGAGGCACAACGAATAATAAGAATCATTAATTTAATTCTTCATATTTGGCAGATTAGAAATTCCTTTCCCCAATTTAATGAAATAGTAGTTCCTTTGTTGGAATATTTGAACTCTCAACAATGGACAAAGGAATGTCAAAGGAACTTGTTAAAATTACAAGGAATTGCCGGTAGTGCAAATTATTATAAGCAAATTTTTCATAAAGATATTAGAAGAACTAAGTAAACCTTTTTATAATGTCATGTTTATTCCCATGGGCGGCACCCGAAATTGTAGAAGATTATTTCACGGGACCTTGCCTTTTTATGGCTTTATATCGACTTTATAAAAATGCTTACTTTGGCCAAGGTTTTCATTTGAGTGGGGAATTTGTGAAAATTAGAGAATTACAAATACAAGTGGACCTCTTGCCTTTAGATGTTAAAAGAATAATTTATAGTAAACTTTGGGAAAATGGCGAAGCATTTAATAATGTGACTATAACAAATGGAAAATTGCTCTTGCATTTTAAATTACATTATCTTATGGTTCAATATGGAAAATTAAAATCACAAACTAAAAGCCGAGTTCCTAGGATTTATGCCGGTTGGACTAGCTCTAAAATAAGTAGAAGAACTTACATATTTACCTACGGATTAATTGACCCTTCCCACACCCCTTTAATACCTGATTTTATGTGTCGGGAGAAGAAAAATCCGATGAGTGTATCCTTTGGTTTACTTTGTCCTTGACTCTAATGTATCATAGGCAATTATCCCATAAGGAATGTCCTCGACCAAATAAACCTGTATAAGACTTGTAACGAAGAATACCGGATAGCTCAAGGAGTTCTAGGAACTGCCATCACCCTTGTTGGTGACAGTACCTCTAACTCTTGAGTTCTTTTATATACCATATACTAAAACCTTGCTAGAAAGAAAATGTGATTCAACGCTTTCTTATTTTTCTTAAATCCTCCTTATGGCCCTATTAAATGTCTGGAAAACCTAGTGGAAAATCTCTTCGTGAAAACTTACAAAAATCACAACGCGATGAGAGGTTTAAACAAAGGGAAGCTTTGAGACTGGAAGCTGGACATAACGGATCACAAGGAAACTTAAATCTTACAAGAGAAAATGTTCCTAGTTCGTCGACGTTGGATTCACCTTTAGGACAATTTCCAAGAACAGCACCTTTAGATGAGTCTGACGTAGAATTATACAATTTGGAAGATGGAACCAAAGGAGAAAACCAAGAAAATCTCGGTATATTAGTAGAAGGATTTGAGGATTCGGTAATTCCTCCTAGGATAATAAAACCTGTTCAAAGTCCTCCACGAAATCCTACTCCGGTTGAATATCTCTTCTCTCAACCAAGGATCCTTAATTTCAAATCCACCACTAATTCTCCAGACCTCATCCCTACTCAATTACAAGACACATGGAATGAACAAAGCCGGAGTATTAGGGATAGATTAGATCAATTATTAAATCCTATTCGAGAACGAGAAGAATTACCTCTTGGTTTTCAAAAACAAACGGAGAGTGTAACACCTCCCCATCTAGAAATTTCTACAGGTCATTTCCTACCACGAAGTGGTGAAGACACTATAAGACTCTTCGATAGTCAAAGGGAAAATTTAAGATCGGTAACTGATTTCGAAATTTTAATAGATAATATCATACCCAAAACACAAAGTATAAATTCTTTAATCAATCCTATAGCAATGGCACAACAAAGGCCTCTTAATTTGACACCTATGCCAATGTTTATGGGAACAGTAGGCTTGGATCCGGACTTTCATGTCTCACGATTCTTGACCTGTTGTGTTGCTAATAAAATACCAGCTGTAGACTATCTGGAAACGTTTCCAGCTACTCTTCAAGGTAATGCCTTCTCATGGTATCAACGGCAAAATCATGCTTTATTTGTAGATTGGGATGCCCTAAGAGAAGCCTTTCTCACACACTTTCGGCCAGTGGGATTCACTGAAAGTTTGAGAGAAAGACTTCGCCATATTAAAATGGGTACAAATGAGAGTGTCGATTCCTATTTTGGGAGAATGGAAGATCTCCTTAATAGATGGACTAATCATAATATGCCGGATGATTATTTGACTAGCATATTTGTAGGTGGACTTCAACCTTATGAACTTAAATTGTATGTAAAGGAAAAACGTCCAGTTACACTTCCGCTAGCCTATGACCATGCTAGAACTTGGGAAGAATCCCGAATAGATGAAGACTATTTACCTTATTTAGAACCCGCAATATATCCAACTTTATTACCTCAACCAAGAATTAATCCAAATCAATTACAAGGTTATGGTCGACCTTTAGTAGATTATAGTCAACCAACTTATCCTATGCAAGGACAATCTTATATGAGACAACCGTCTCCAATAGTGCCGGTTAACTCTCAAAGATATACTTCCAATAAACCGCCAGCCAAAACTGAAATTGTAGATATTAATGAAGATGAGATAGATAAGTTAACACAAAAGATTAAAAATTTGGAAGTAAGGATGGCAAGTGGATATCCTAAAAGACCAAAGCCTACTAATTCGAGGACTAATGTTTGGTGTTCCAATTGTAAAGGACATGGTCATATGGCCACCGAATGTTCTTCTCCACCTCAACAAGGGCCGAAATGCTCTTTTTGTGGTGGTAAACATGATGTCACAAATTGTTGGAATTTACAAAATGTGAATCAAGTAGAAGTTTCATCTAATACTAGACCATGGATAAATAAAGGCCCTATACATCCTAACAAGAGACCATTTTCTAGACCCAGGGTTGACCCGCCTTACCAACCCAATGATAGTCGTCCTCGATGGAACGATGATTACAATGCACCACCCATTTGGAGTGGTCCTCCTTATAACCCTAGAACACATCAATATCGTGCTCCTCAAAAAGGGAAACACATTGTGTGTTTTAGGTGTGGGGAATTAGGCCATTATGCCAATGAGTGTCCCAATCCTAGAAAAGAAGAAGGATATAACCCTTTATGTGGTCGGTGTAGGAAACCGGGACATATTGCTGATAATTGCCGAGAAGACTTACCCAAGTTTCCACCCTCTGAAAGGGATTGGACCCAAGGAAAACAAGTCACTTTCACTGAAGAACCTAAAGAGAGAGAAGTCAATCATGTAACCCAAAATATAATCAATAAAAATGCGGGTGACGACAAATCAGTCTATCCCGTGGAGACTAGGCATGCAGCTAAAACTAAAAAGATTGTAACTCAAAAAGAAAACCAATTAAGAGAGGATAGTATAGACGGGAGTAGTAACTCATCAGGAAGTGCTCCTCCATCTCCTATCCCTCCTTCAGTTATTCAAACTACCAGTACTTTACCAAATGGAACCGGTCTTAAACAAAATTCCACATCTATGTTAAACTCTCCATCTAATTCTACTACTAAACTTAATCAACCTATGCCTAAATTACCACCTCGTAAAATTTCAAAATTCACTCCCATAAAGAAAAGGTCTATGAGACTGGCCGTAGGTCTGAAGCCCTATGATATCCTGGCTAGCTTAGATCAAATTTATCCTCAAATAAATCTACGCCAATTGTTAGCTTTAGCACCTAAATGTCGAAATGAGTTAAGTCATGCAATGGTTCGGAAGCGTACTCAAGAATTTGAAGTGCATGATATTTCATTTGATCCTGGGGCCCCAACAGTTGAAATTGTTATAGATGGTTCATTGATTTCAGGTGCCCAAATAGACGGGGGCTCTAGTGTTAATCTTATGGACAAGGATGTCATGGACGAACTTGGATTCTCCAAATTAACCCCAACTTCAATTATTCTTCGTATGGCTGACCAAAGTCGAGTCAAACCTTTAGGAATGCTTACCCAAATTCCTACTATTATTGGGGGCTTAGAATTTAAGATTAATTATGTGGTTTTTAAACTTTCAGTTTCTACTTCTTCTTACCCAATATTACTAGGAAGACCTTGGCTTTATTCCGCCAAAGTGAAAGATGATTGGGGTCGAGGGACTTTGCAAATTAAGAAGGGAAACCAAAAGATTACCTTACCCATGTACCCTATTAGTTATCATGGGGAAACGCAAGATGAGGAATCCGAAGTAACTTCGGCTAGTTCGTATGATACTAGTCATGAGAGTACACCCGAAGCTAACTCTAATTTAGTGTCTCAAAATTCCCATACTTATAGATGTGAGGGTATGGGTACATACTTTACACCCATGACCAATTGTGAAGATTCTGACGATGCAATTCTTGCGTGGCAAAATTCAGATGTCTTTACTATAAGTCTGGACGAAAATTCCGAACAAGAACCTTTGATTGAATCAGACACTAAGGAAATAGAGGATATGTTTTTAGATTCCGACATCACTCCTATTAAAATAGGTACTTTAAAAGATACATGTTATGACATGAATCTGGGTACCATTGAACACCCTCAGGATATAAGAATTTATTCCAAACTCCCTAAATTACAAAAGGAATCCTGGGAATTATTCTTTAAAAAACATAAAAGTGCTTTTGCTTGGACTTATAAAGACTTGAAAGGTGTACCACCTGAAGCTTGTGAACACAAAATTATCTTAGAAGATAATGCAAAACCAGTGAGACAACGTCAATATAGAATGAACCCTAAGTATTCACTTCTAGTAAAAGAAGAAATAGATAAACTCTTAGAATGTGGATTTATTTATTCTGTTCCCTATAGTGAGTGGGTTTCACCTATAGTTATAGTTCCTAAGAAGAATGGCAAAATCCGCATTTGTCAAGACTTCCGTAAATTAAATAGTGTCACCCGTAAAGACTATTTCCCTTTACCATTCACTGACACTCTGTTAGATATGGTAGCAGGTATGAGTGCTATTCTTTTATGGATGGATTTTCTGGGTATAATCAAGTTCGAATTGCACCTGCATAGCAATTACTGACAACGTTCACCACCGATTGGGGAACGTTTGCCTACAAAGTCATGCCCTTTGGACTTTGCAATGCCCCAGCTACTTTTCAAAGATTGATGACGGTAGCCTTCCAGAAATATCTAAGGAAGTTTATCGAAATCTTTCTAGATGATTTTTGTGTGTTTAGTTCTAACGATGAACATGCTGGTTGTTTAAGCAAGTGCTTTAAACAATGTTCATTGTTTGGCATATCTATTAATGCTGCTAAGTCTCAATTTGTAGTACCTTTTGGTCGCCTCTTGGGTCATATAGTTTCAGCCCAAGGAATAGCCACCGATCCTGATAAAGTTGCTATTATTGTTAATCTTTCAACTCCGAACACTGTCACTGAAGTCAAAGGATTTTTAGGCCATGTAGGATATTATAGAAGATTTATCTATCACTATGCTAACATTGCCATTCCCTTAACCCAATTACTTAAGAAGAGCCAAGATCCACCAGTCTGGACTGACCAATGTACTAAGGCTTTTCTAGAATTGAAACAAAAACTTATTTCTACCCCAATTCTTATTTCTCCTAATTGGGACAAAGACTTTGAGGTCTATGTCGATGCTTCAAATGTTGCTATAGGGAGTGTGTTGAGTCAAAAGGATGACAAGAAACATGATCACCCTATTTATTACGCAAGTAGACAACTTACTAGTGCTGAAAGAAATTATTCTGTCACTGAACGAGAAGCATTGGGAATGATCTTCTCACTCCAAAAATTTAGACACTACCTTTTAGGTTATAAATTCACATTTCATGTTGATCATGATGCTCTAAAATATATGATTAATAAACCCCAATTGAGTGGTCGAATTGCTAGATGGGTACTTTTACTCCAAGAGTTTAACTTTACTATTAATGTTCGCCCTGGTAAAAGCCATGTCAATGCCGACCATTTGTCTAGATTACATGAGGAAGTGGGAAATGATCCTATAAATGATAGTTTCCCTGATCATCAACTTTTTCAAGTAGATATTATCTCTCCTTATTTTGCAGAAATTATGACTTATTTATCAACTCAAGAATTCCCTATAGACTTTAATGAACAACAAAAACATCGGTTAATCTATAAAGTTAGACCTTATACTTTAATTGATAATGTCCTATTCAAACTAGGTCACGATGGTGTACTGCGTCGGTGTATTCACCCAAGTGAAATTCCAACTATTCTAAATGGCTGTCATGCAGACAGTTGTGGAGGCCATTTTGCTGGCTTTGTAACAGCCAAAAAAGTATTACACTCCGGTTATTGGTGGCCTACCTTATTTAAAGATGCATCTGCATATGTTAAGCGGTGTGATCCTTGTCAACGTGTGGGTAAACCAACTATAACATCGGCTATGCCATTAACTCCAATTTTAGCACAAATCCCTTTTGAAAAATGGGGAATTGACTTTGTTGGTCCTATTAAACCTCCTAGTAGAAATGGTCGAAAACGATATATTTTAGTAGCCACTGAGTATGTGACTAAGTGGGCAGAGGCCCAAGCCACCCGAACAGATGATGCTAACACTGTCGCTAAATTTTTATATGAAAATATAATTACTAGGTTTGGTTGTCCTAAAGAATTAGTCAGTGACCGGGGTACACATTTTATCAATTCTACCATTCAAAACCTTACAGACAAATATTTAATAAAACATAGGAAATCAACCCCTTATCATTCTAGAGCTAATGGTCAAACTGAAAAAACTAATGGAATTTTATGTAAAATTATCACAAAAACAGTTCAAGGTTCTAACACTGATTGGGATGAGCGCGTTTTTGATGCCTTATGGGCATATAGAACGGCCTACAAAGTAACCACTAATTATACTCCTTTTCAACTTGTCTATGGTCAAGAAGCCATTCTTCCTATTGAATTAGAATTGCAATCCTTACGAATTGCTATTGATTCTAGACTTGGCGATAAGGACTCCTTAAGTCATCGTTATGCAATGCTTGAACAATTAGATGAAACTCGGGCCCAAGCCTTTTTAAACATGGTTACTATGCAAAATCGTCGGAAAAGTTTCTATGATAGTAAACTGAAACCCAAGAGTCTCCAACCTAATGATTTTGTTCTTTTATATGACAGTCGTTTTCAAAAAATTTCCTGGAAAATTCCAGATGCGTTGGTTTGGTCCTTATAAAATTTTACGGGCATACGAAAATGGCTCCTTTGAATTAGAAGATTTTGAGGGAAAAGTCCATTTAACCCGCTATAATGGCAATCGTCTTAAATTTTATTATACTTAACAAACTTGCGGACAAGTTTATAGGTTATTCGGGGGAGAGTCTTTTGCCTTTTGTAAGGAATTTTAAAATTTTAAAATTTTATTCTAAAATTATGTTAAATAAGTTTACAAAATATTCTTACTATTTTGTATAATTCTTTTCGTATAAGTTTATGATATTTAAAATTGTTTATTTTATATTTCAATTAAACAAATATTAAATTAATCAACTAAAATTTTAAAAAAAAATAAATAAAAAAAAAAATAAAATTACATAAATCATAAAATTAAAAATATCACTGATATATATATATATATATATATATATAATAAATTAATTAAATGGAAAAAATAAAAATAAAAATAAATAAAATTAGCCGACAGCGGTGGATGCCTTGCGTGGCAGTCAATTCAGGCTATAGCCATAATGGGAGTAGGCGATAATCCCAAGAAAGTTGCTGATGCCGGCGATAGCCATAAATGCAGTTATGAAGACGATGGCCGGAACCCCAAATTGGCGGTTATCCACCGTATGGGCAATAGCCATATAATTACCCGGGAGGGTGTGATTAGCGACACTTAGACCACTTTTTTCATGATTCACGCTCAACCACTGTCTATAGTCTTATCGGTGGTGCTGCGTCACCTGAGGGAGAGATTATGCTTGAGTGATACAGTTTGAGAGTTTCGTACTGTAGCAGGGTTTGTGGGAGCCTTAGTAGCATCTGCGGGCAGCTTTTCCGTTCTTGAAATTACGATAGCTTGTTGTTGTAAGACGAGGCGATGCAGGAGAAGTCTCGAGTGCGAGGAGCGGAAGCGACAGCAGCGGAGACTCCGAGATCTAAGAAGCGGCGGAGCTCGCGGTGGGTTTCTTTCCCACTTAGCATATCTTGATGAAGTTGCGTAATGAATAATGGTTGATAAACTTGGGCTATAGCCTGAGAACGAATATATGGCGTTCTTTTAAGACAGACGGAGCTGTGTTTTGTTAAGAGAACTTTACGTTTTGCAAGAGTCTCGGTATTAGCCGGAGTATGGAATCATAAGGACTATAGCCAGTATAAAACCCTGGCCGGACATCAGCCCAGGCGATAGACAAAGCGAAGTAGATTGATGTAAGTCATGGAGTCAATATCTTACTTTCTGGAGCTTCTTTTTTGTTCGGTAGTTTCAGTTTGTCTGTTTTGAAGTCGTAGTTTTGCAAAAACAGTTTCCTTGACGAGGAAATTGACTGGTGCGGAGTTAGGAGAGCATGTAGTCGAAAACCCTCAGTTTTGTTTGCTTTTCTTACCAGACCGCTGAAGTTTCTTGTTTTTTCTGACGACACTTTGTCCAAGAACTTCATGATTACTTTATCTATTGCCGGAGAGGATGGGTGAGGTTTTTAAAACTTACAACTTTTTGTTGTCTGTGTGTTTTCTGTCAAATAACTTCATTTTTTTGTGATTAACACAAACTGTGGTTTCTCTGCCGATTTTTTTTGGTCGATTGTCCCGAGTTTTAAACAAAAAGTCAGTGTCTTGGTTTTAGGAAGATGAGGCCGGTTCTTTTTGAGTTTAGCATCTCTAAAGAAATACTTCTTGTAATGGCGTCTTCGCTGCTAGCAGTTTTCATTTTTTTCATTTTATTTTTTCGAAGATATCTCCAAATGAATGAAACCATTATATGTGAAAGAAGAAGGCTATGGACAGTCAAGAATATAACGACTGTAGCCAAAGTGACGCCCTGATGAAGAAAAGAACCGACTTTAGGAATTATGAAAGATAACGATGTTTTGGTTAGCCGGGAACTTGACGATGTTTAGAAGATAATTTATGTTGACACACAGATGGTGTCCTAAATAAACTGTTGTTGTGAACAAATGGTGAAGCCGTATTAAGCTATTCAGGCGATTGACTATGGTTTTCTACAGAACATGTTATAAATTGTCGGACTATTGACAGACTCTGATGGATATTGTTAGGACCTTGATACACTGTTTGTAGGTCTTTCAAGTATAGCCAGAATTGATAGATCTTCTTTGAGTGAAATGTTACTGACAATGCCAATAGCAGGAGTGATTAAAGGCTATCGACCGATTCTGTATCACCGAGAGACACTCAGCCAGCTCTTGTACTCGGAACGAAGGTAACAGCCAGTCCTTCTTTGCTTGAGTCAGGTGGAACATGATAAATAATTACATCTAGAATGGTGGAACATGATAATAAAAAAAAAAAATTTTTAATTAAACACATCAGTTATTTGACAAAGATGCCGAAGTGGCTGTTCAACACAAAAAGACTATGGCCACGAAATTACAAAGTGAACATGTTTTGTTGCTTTGAAAATACTCTTTTTAAGATTTCTCAAAACATGAATTATAAAGACAGAAGACTATTGCTAAAGCTTTAGGCCCTCAAAAGCTATTGATTATGGATTTCTGAATATTTAATGGGTGCTGATGGATTTCGGATTTGAATCCTCAGACGATGGCCCCTAAGGCGGCAAAACAATCTAGAGAACTGACTACGATAGAGAAGTTACTGACCCTTAAGGGGAAGCTGCGTGAGGCGGGTATTTGGCATCTGGTTCTGCCGCTTTATGCTCCAATTAGTCAGGAGCAAGTCATTAAGACGTTTGTGAAAGCAGCTGTTGTACACCGAGACAAAATCATTACAGATGTTGATGATTGCCACATAGAGATTACCACTGAATCTCTCCGTAGACTATTCAAGTTGCCTAAACTTGATGAGGTGACTCCATTGGAGCAACTCAAGGTCCCAACTGAGGCTCAATGGAAGAAAATCTTCCCGGGAGGCCGTGCGGAATGCTATGATTCTGAAACTGAAACATGGGATTTCCTGGAAGCAGATGGAATTTGGAATGATTACCTTGCCTTCATAAACACGCAGTTTTGCCTAGATAATTTCCCCACCCAGTTACATCAGATTGTGATTATGATGGCCATTTCAGCCTCTAAAGGCGTCAAAGTTGATTGGACTCAACTCCTTTTTCTCCATCTGAAGAAGGAACTACTTAGGGCTAAATCAGATATGTGTGTTCAGTCAGCTAAGTATATCATTTCGCTGGTGTATGAAGATATGCGGCGTGTCAGGCGTCAGTTGCGTACTACCCATAGACCTCTCCTGGGGGAGCCTTCAAACCAGGAAGATGACCAAGTGCAGATTATCGATGCACCACTGGACCAATTCAGAGCGGTGAAACGAGCGGGCACCTCAACTATTGCTAGTGATGGAGCACCTTCGATGGCTGATACCTCTACCGGCACCAGCACGCGAACGATTAAGATTATTGCCCCCGCTGCTCCTGAAGCAGACTCAAGTTACCTCATGAAGCAGCTAAGGGACGGGTTGCACAAGGAGGTGTCCTTGGAGAAAGACCAAGTAATTGCGGGCTTGCTCAACGACGTACAACAAGCTCGAAATCGACTTTCCGCATCAGAAGCGGCTGTTGCGACTTTGCGAACTCAACTTGAGGAGTCCGAACGGCGTCATCAAACGACGAAGCTTCTTTTGACCGCTGAATCTGCACGAACGGAGGCTGCCAACGATTTGGTTAAAGTTCGAGAAACCTCGTTAGTAGAGGTACGGGAAGTTCAGCATCGCATCGAGGCAGAATTGGGCCTAGCAAAGAAAGCTGTTGCCGATGCCCAAACTCAGCATAACGACAACGTAGCCAAGCATCGTTACAATCAAGAGGCGATAGCCAAACTGACGACGAGCTTGACTGCGAAAGATGTTCTCACGGCAGAGCAGAGTACACAAACAATTGCCGTGGAACTAGATCGAGCCAGTGTACTAACGCACACAACATTCATTCAAGAACCGGTGCCACCGACTTGTTTATCGATGGTCAGTGACGATCGAACTTGGCAGCTCACCATCAAGACACAACTGTGGGAACGCGAACAACTCTTATGCTTTTCCCAATCCTTGTTCGAACGGTATGATCACCAGCGTGACCTTTTCCTCATTCTTTCACAATTCAACTTATGCCAGACTATTGACAAGGCAGAATTTGATAGCCTATGGGCAGAAGCCTGTTCCTTTGGCATACAAACTCTTTTTGTAGAAATTTTAGTCCGCGGTGATCTTAAGTTGCTAGATCCATTTTCTGCGCTTCTAGTGATTGGCGATTTTGAGGTCCATTCTCTACTCTATTATTTCCAGTTAGAGGATCAGTTACACCAACAGAGAGAGCTTACTCCCTCAATCTCTAGATCTAGAGTTAGCGTTTTAGAGCAGTATGACCAAGATGTTCGGTCTCAAATCCAGACTGCTTCTCTCGATCAGTTAATGGGTTGGCACCAAGTTTTAGATAATCAGATTCGAGTCATCAGTGATTATAGCCGTTTACAATCAACAGTAGACTATAGTTTGGCTCGGCAGAGTCTGATTGACAATTGTGAGCTTCAACCTATGAATTACATCTCGAGTTCAATCCTTCAACGGCTATACCTTACGACTGGACCGATGCGGCTGAACCAGCGACCTTCTTCCTACCTCGTCCAGTCAGAGCTTAAGGCGGACTCCCAGGCTTAGATACCGATTTTGCCTATTGCCCGTTCTACTATTTTGGGCAAGCCATTAGACTTGCAGTTTTTGGGTAATTATGATGCCTTATTCAATGATAGTTTAGAGAGACCTATCATTTCTTGGAAGGCTATAGACTGGGTGCTTCAAGATTATGGACTCTCCCGCACTGAAGGCAAAGCTGTGGATAGGCAAATCCGAAGTCAATCCTTAAGGGAGAATTGGAGCACTGAGCCCCCTGTTGCAGTCAAGTTAGACCCCAGGTTCTGTCCCTGCACTCGGCGGTATAAATGGGCACCCAATTCGACTATTGATAGCATTGAATACAACTGGCCGGTGATCGACGGCAATTTTCATACTCCTGAGCAGTGTGCTCAAGCTTATAGCCAGTTTTTCGAGCGTCACAAATTCCATCGCGATCCAGTGTGTTTCAGGGCTGCTCTGTTTGCTGCTGCTCTAGCTCAATGGTGCAAAGATTGGAGCGTGACCATCGATGTAAATAATTATAAGCCGGGTAATATGGAGATGTGGCTGTTGGTTAAGATGCAATACCGTTGTACTCGGTATAGCCGTATGGTAGAGGCTATGGCCATTACTCATTTCATTGCAGGCGCTCATCCCAGTTTGGTGAATGAGTTTCCACACACGAGGTTTGGCCCCTTTCAGCGTTTTTTCTCTATCAGCGGTCCCATAACGCAGCTGCAGTTGCTGCGGACGAAGAGATTCAAGCTGGAGTGGAGCGTGCAATCGTTTGGGAGCGCAAGTCAAAACAACACCATGACAATTCAAGCCGAAAACGTTGACAGGGACGTCAACAAATTATCGGTGGGGTTATGTCATCTGATTTCTTTGTTTTGTTTGTATGAATTTGATGTTTGTGTGTGAAAAGACTTTCTTTTTTATGTTTTATTTGAAATTTGGTTTCAAAGTGAGCATGAATGATCAAAAGATGTGAAAGGATGGTGATTGACCGTTTGAGTGGTTATTTTTCAGGAAAGACTATAGACGGTTATTAGTGGAGGTAGTTATAGTTAGTTGTTTCTTTGTTTTCATGTATAAAGGGACTTTCCCTTGTAATTATTTTTTTGAGCAACCAAGTGTGGTTTGACTCCATTTTGATGTCTTCTCGGTGATCATCTTGTCTTTTGTGATTTATTTGAGTTATTTTTGTATGATTTTGTGTGAGATTCTTTTTGAGATAATATGAGATCATTTATGAATGATTATGAAATCATTTTAAGTTTGATTGTGAGCAACCGGGTAGGTTGACTACATTTTCAGTTTATACAAATCATTGCCAGGTTGTGCATGATCCTTTGAGTGATTATTGTTTGAGTGAATGTCAATCATTAAATTGACAGAATTCTTTGTTGTGTGAGATGACAATGCGTGGTTAAGCCATAGTTTGAGTATGATTGAATGAAAGATTGTATGTGAATGATGAAACTGATGAGATGTGATTCTCAAGCTAGAAGATTTTTATAAAGATCAATTTGAAGAAATATTACCAGAGGTGTATGAAGTGAAGAAACAAAGACAAGTGAATATTGGCTTACTTCTGGAAGAATAGACAATAGACAAAGTAATGAGCAAGAAGCTTGATGCATAATTGATTATTGACAATTCAAATTCTATGTAATTAGGATTGAATGGAGTCATGTGATGAAGCCAATTAAATTAATGACTATAGACATTGTGAGATTCAATGTGAGTGAATAAGCTTATAGCCAAAGTTAGTTAGAATGAGATCATAGTCAAAGGAATTAAGATACAGTTTATAAGACTATTGACTTTAAACAAGCAAAGGCTATAGACTTAGAAATAAATAAAGAAATCATAGCCAATGTGTGTAAGATTATGAGAAACTAATAGTGGAAGATGCAAAATTCATAGGTGAATGAATAATTGATTAAGACAATAGCCATCACAATGTTAAGATTATCACTTGATGATGAAATCAATATACTTAAGAGTTAATTAATTAATGATTATTAATGAAATGCTTAAGGCTATTGACTGATGAAATGACAAGGTTGTCATATAGAGAAATCCAAGCATGATGATTAAAATTTGG
>CAXARX010000636.1:0-26960 GCA_963971425.1 Bryoerythrophyllum caledonicum | reverse complement strand
CGTTTCTTCTCCGGCACTGTCGACTAAAGACAACCCGAAACAAATAATTATACCAAATCCAACTAACCAGCACGACCAACAAACATCGTTGCCGAAAACCTCGACAACAATGCTTCAGCCGTTGCAACGGCATAAAAATATTTTTGCTCTCTATTTCTTTGTGTCTAACTATTGCTTTCTCTTTGCCGATTATTTCGCAGCTACTTTTTTTCCTCATGCAGCAGTATCATCGCTAGCCGCTTAGTCGTCAAAAAAGCACAGCTCATTGTGTGTTAGCCTGTCCTACAATTCCCGAATTAAACCGACTACCCTAAGGTCGCAAGAGTTAGTCGAGTTTTGTATGCATGCGTTTCTGGCAGCGTTTCGTCAGTTGGTCGAGCTAGAAAACCATGCGCATATTAAAAATTAATTAACATTATCATTCCCACGATAATTAATTTTTAATATACACACGGTTTTTTAACCCTGGACTAACTGACGAGTCGACCAACTGACAAGTCGTCTAACTCCTGCGACTTTAGGGTATTTTCGGCAGCTGTGAATTTATTTGTTGTTCATAATTGCCGAATATTACGGCACCTGCTGTTGGATTTCATTTTGTTGCTGGAGCATCACATTTAGCAGTATAACTTCTACCCAACTTGAATGGCAAACGCCGTATGACGAAGAATTTTTACACGAGTCGTCGACGTTTTTTGTCCACCAGAGCTTCAGTTTAAAGCCATTGCATGCCGACTATATCGGCAGTTGTTGTTGCTGGAATCGCATGCAAAAAATAGCCGTAGCTAAATTATGTGGCTAACATAGAATATCGAATGCGTCTTGCCGACGCTTTTCGTCCATCGAAACCGACGTGTGCACCATAAGTATAGCCAATATATTTGGCTTGCGTAACATGTCCACATTGCGCTACGTGAATTTCTTGACGACTTTTGCTCACCAAAGCCGATATGAGCGGCATAGCTTTAGCTGATCCCTTCGGCTTATTTAGCATTTCAAGCTCACATTTTCTTTGAACACTTCACTAACGGTTTGCGTTTTTTGCCGCCGGCATGAGCGACATAATTGTAGCTGACATCGGTGGCTCGTTTGCGCGCATCAAACCCCCAGAAAGATGCTACCTTCGACATCATAACGTCAGTCAGCTCCGTTCGACTTTTAGCACTTTCGTCCACAACCGCCGGCTTTCACGGCACTTTTGTTGCTCCCAGTGTTGTTCTTCTCTGCAAGCAAACTCCATCACGGATAGTTTATTGCATCTAGCATCGCAACACCAGTCGACCTCGTAAGACCTTAGCACTTTGGCTCACCATAGCCGACTTAGATGGCCTAACTGTAACCGACTTGTTTAGCTCCCCTGCATACGTGTTTCACCAATGATAGCATGTCGCCCTGGCATGATGACGTCAGTCGGCCCCGCAAGACCTTAGCACCTTCGCTCACAACATAGCCATCTTTATCGGCTCCAGTCTCCTGCGCCCGACCGCTTTATCACTTTTTGGCATCGTTGTGCAAATTGTGACTCCGCAAGTGTCTATCCGATGAATTTGCTGCAATGCCGTTGTTCGCCATAATTCTCATTGCCACCGCTTGTGTTCTGCAAATATATTCAACCAGCTGTGGTGGCACAACTCTAGTTACTTCTGAAGACGGTTTGCTGCTTGCTTTTTCAGCCACTTCTTAGCTTGCCTTTGCCTCCATTTTTAAGGAGAGCCTTTTTCCGGCGCAAAACTTTCGATGGCACCTTTTGGTCAAAGATTAACAACCGTGCTTCTTCCGTATCGCTTTTCCCGCAACGCCGTCTTGCTTGGCTGCTAAGACAGCGTCCGAACCCAATATTGCCACGTGTGACGGACAGGACATTCTTGTCGTTATTAGACAATGAGCGCCTTTGACGATCGTCGAGAAAAAGATGACGATGAAGACGATTTCCCTTAACTTAAGCGTTACATTTTTATTTTGTATGACTTGAAAACGATTATCAAAGGACAAAAACATCATATGCCGCTAATCGGCTGTACAAATTTACAAATTGGTTGTACGTTTGTAAGTGACAAAACGTACGCGCAGCCGGTACAAGTTTAGACTTGTACTGTACCACCACTGCCGGCTAGCGGCGACTGTTCGCTTATGCCCAGTGGACCCTGTAAATGAGAGGCTCAGTCAGCAACCCCTACGAAGCGTCGGCTATTCTATGGCGGCCAACAAAAAAATAAATGTCCGATTTTACATAAAAATTTTTTAAAGCAACAATGAATGAATTTTAACCCCGTCATATCTTCGCGCAAAGTCGACTTTACGTGGAAAGTGCCACATCAAAGATGTGGGCGCCCACCCAGGATTCGATACAGTTTGCATGTTAAAGCGTAAAAGTTGGCATGTTAAAGCGAATGTTGAGTGTCAAACTCAAACTTGCATACTGTATCAAATCCTGGGTGGGCGCCCATGTGATACAAGCGATTGCGTTTTCTCTCGTTCTGATGACAGCACATGAGCCGCGCTTACCAATGTATATTTTACGCGCGTAAGATACAATCAGGGTATGGTATTTCCCGCACATGGGCCCATTTGTCGCCACAGGATTTCACCGAGGTTACTGATCATGGGATTTTAGTGCACTTTACAAAGACTTTTACTAAGTTTTCTGTGCCTTCAGGGGGCTGTAAGTATGACTTTGCGCGTAGTGGACTGAGAACGTGAAAAGTATAATTTAGCGTCGATACAGGGGGTCAACATAGATCTTCAGGATGTTTGCGCAATGCATTTAAAAATATAGTGCGTCAAACTTGTTGCAAAATAATTTTCAAACATTTTCCATGTTTGTTGGTTGCAACATAAAAGGTTAGCTAGTCGCAGACGTAAAGCGCACCATGGCAGCTCAAATGCACCAGCAAAGCTTGCGCGACGCTAGGCGGCAGCTTTAAAAAGCTGTACGGCAGTACAACAACAGCCGCGAAGCATTTGATTATCGATTGCATGCAGCTTGGCAGCAATTACTTACGCTTCATGCTTAGTACTATAATGATATTCGGTCTGGCATTTGGCTACGGTTTGTTTGTACACGTACGAGCGCTATCGTGGCTTGTTACACCAAAGTTTGGACGTGGAGGTCGCATCGTGCTGTTAACCATTGCCGTTAGTGCTCTCATAAACGGTTTGATTGCACTTTCAGCGTATTGATAGTGAAGTTGGAATCGATCGCATTAAGACCAGTGAGGACAAAACAAAAGTTGAGCCAGCACGTACGGACAAATCGCGCCTAGCGCGTGTTCAGCAGCAGCAGCAGCAACAACAAATCGCGACTAGCGCATGCTAAGCAGCAACATCAAAAACAATTCGTGCCTAACGCGCCGACAGCAACAACAACAGCAAACGAGCTTGACGCGTGCTCAACAACAGCAGCAACATTCACCAGTCACGCCTCGCGCGTGTGACAGATATATTTTTGCACTGTTTCTCGACAGACCAGTGTCGAATCGGCATGCAAGTACCGCGCCCAAACGCTATGTTGTAAGCAAATGAAACACTACGCGTGACCAACAGCACCATCAGCAGCCGCACATCGCGCATCGCGCATCGCGCCGCGCGTAAGCAGCAGCAACATCAGGCGCAAGTTGCGCCACGCAACGACAAATCATACACTACGCGTGTGCAACAGCAACACGCGCACCTTTGAACAACGACAACCACAACAACCACATCATCATCATCAAATCCGCACAGCTCGTAATCAGCAACCATAGCAGCAGCATTACACGCACAACATGCGTGTATAGCCTCAGCAACAACAGCATCAGACACGTAACGGCGGTCGTCAACAACAGCAACAAATATCGTCCTCACGGCACACACACAGCGCATATGCAGTAGGGATGCCTATTTGCGCTTTGCTTGGGGGTTTGCGCTGCCGCATCGCGCGTCACACAGGTGGCGCCAGCTAAGTTTTTATACATTTTTGTCTCGCACCATTTTCTCGTGACTTCACTGTTCATATTTGCTCCGTCACTGCACTTTTCGACGGATACTTGAGGTGGGGTCTGAGAACTGATTTTCTGCTCCAATCTTGGGCATGCGCAGCATAACACACACATGCTTCCCCCGATGCATAAGGCGCGCTCACTGATGTACTAGTCTTCTGCAACTTTACCAGCTGTCTGGCCTTACTGAACACGACTTCTGCGCATGATTTGCGGTCGCGTGTGATGCTGAGTATGATTCGCCATCAGCTGGGTTTCAAAGTCGCACTTGAGGATAGTGTTCACGAACACATAAAGTTGGCACATGATTGATTGATTGATTGAATAATTAGTCGATTCCAAGTATTTTTCTTGCTTACCAAGACTCAAGCAAAAATAATTACGACAGTTTTTCATGTCACTGGGCGACTCAAATATTATTTCTAAAGAAATTTTGACTCTTTTTGCTGCAAACGAGTTGAAAGAAAACTTTGAAAGTGCTCAAAAATTTCAGTTCTTTCAGCTCGTTTGGAATGCAACAAAAGACGGCAAAAATTTTATTAAACTTTTTTTTGGCAAAGTTTGCGTTTTTGCGTATGTTAGTATTTATTTTTACTAACTTTTCTAAAGGTTATCAAACGATGTGCAATCTTTTGTCGTCTGCGAGCGTCTCATGACTGATCTTGTCTTAATTTATACGGTGATCGCCATCTTCTGCTAAGTTTTCAAATTATCATAATTATTATGAACATGTACGAAGAACAATATACCGCTCCTATGATGTCCGCAATGCAAAATAGTTGAAAATGCTGAAAATTTTATTGCAATACCATTCAATTCGCGAGAAAAATAATTTTTCTTTTCCTGCCTTGTGCGAGAAAAAAAATTTGTGCGAAACTCATCCTGAAGACCTATTTTGACCCCTGTATAGTTTTCCCTGCACAAGTAAGCCTGCCAGACTTCGAAAGTTTGGTACTGATAGAGTGACTGTGCATCAAATCAAATATTACGAGAATTTTACAGTTAGACAACATCAGTAATAACCAACGTTGAATTCATGCAGCGTAAGTTACACTGGATCGACAGTTTGCTTTATTTAACGTAGCGTATTGGAAAGTTAGTAGAAATTTAGGCAAATGCATGCTAAAAAGCATAAGGTTTACAGGCAGCTACGAAAAAAATCGCTTGCAACAAAGTGTCATTGACACCAGGCAGGTACAGTACAGCACGGCACCATGGTGTAAGGACGTGACAGTGTGATTCACTTGCTCGTACAAATAAATGTTGATTAACCGTTGATAGACACGTCACATTATCATGGCCTTACGCATTGGAGCTGTACTGCACGTCAGTGACACTTTGCTGCATGCAATTTCTTCCGTAAAGGCCTGTGAATTGCATACTTTTTGTTCTTTCTAATGATCCAGGTAACATAGCCTATGCCACACAGAAAACTGACGGTTTAATGTAATTAAGTGTTGCTTAAATTCAACGTTAATAACGACGACGATGATAACTCAAATCGACAATTCGAGTTGAACAGTACAGAACGGGCAAAGATTACAAGTGTGCGGAATTGAAGAAAGCATGTTCTTTCACAACTTCCCAGTGGCTACAAGCTCGATACCAAAGTTACATGCGACATTGGTGAGATCTCGAGCGTTGGCTACGACGTTGTAAACAACTTCCTCTATTACCCCCAAAGATAGTGGGCCTTCGGTTGTCAAAATGAACGAGACTAAAACAAATTCAGGCGCTGCGCATCCTGCAACAAAATGCGAACAAACCTGCTATTGATTTGTATCTCAAATTTCGATACGTAAGAAAAGTTTGTTTTTGTTGTAGCAATCTCCAGTTCGCTTACCGTGCTGAGTCGTAGCCTCCTACGCTACGTGATAGAAGATTTGATCAATGGTGCATGCATGGCAACGCAAATTGTTGTGGAAATGTACCAACATTGGCCGCAGACGAATTAGTTGATTGCTAAGAAAGGTGACATGCGTGAAACAATCTGCTGCAACATGATCCAGGCGCGCTGCAATGCTGTTCTCGTATGTACTGTACGCCATCTTAAGCTCTCAAGTAACAAGAACGGACTACAGTAGTGGGGCTATCGGGCGACCTCGATCAAAAATTATTAGTATATACGTAAAATTATTATTCAACTTTTTAAAAAAAGTTACGTATGTTAGTGCAAGTACATCAATTACTACTACTTGTATTTATATACGCTTAAATGATCACTTAAAGCTCAAAAAGAAACAGAAGAAACAAACCAAGAAAAAAAGTTGAGTTAAAAAAAATTGATGAATGTAAACAAATCTGTACGCTTTTTTAATTTTTTTGACGGTTTTTATGCGTACCTCGTTTTTTGTTCGCAGTATTAACAATAAATGAATTAATTTGAAATACAATACAACGCTGATTCTTCAATGGAAGAAGTTTAACTTTGATGGATTTTTTTGGGAAAGTGGCGTCACCGCAATTATTTTTTATCGAGGTTGCTCGATAGCCCCACTACTGTATGCCGAACGTATGTGAACAGGTAGAAGAATCACTGGGCTACGTGCTTGATGCTTGTAGGCCTGAGGAGCTGCTTTAGAACACGAAATACGACGGGGTTGAAAAAAATAATAGCTGCGAAGTGAAATGTACTGCGGCTGACGGTACTCCGCGACGTATCGGTATAAATGCTACATAGCCGAATCGCATGAAGGTGGTGATATTAGATCTCACGTACGAATGGAATAGGGCAACGGGACGATTAAAGAGTCTTCAAAGAAAAAGTGTACTGTTTACGAGCCGACTATTTCGTGGTTTGCTACAAAGTATCATTTGCTGTTTAAATCGATTTCCGTGCATGGCATGTAGTACGGCTCACGCGTCGCATTCCATTCAAAGATACTTAATGTGATTAAATTATTAGGGCTCCCGACTACAGATTGAACTTTTTTTAAGAGCAAGCAAACGGGGATTGGGATTTGAAGTTCATGTGTTTGTAGAAAAAAACAAATCCCAATCCCCGTTTACTTGCTCTGTAAAAAAGGTCAACCTGTAATCTTATCGATGTTATTACAAAAAAATCATCAGATAGCTCTTTTGTCGTACAAAAATATTTATGCTACAGTCTTTAGTCCATATTCGTATTCTAAATTCTTCAGTCAATGTTTGACTTGTTCGTGCACAACTATCAACTCACTAAATCTGGTTTGAAGTTTGTCACGACGTGGTGCATTAAACAAGCACATCTTGCTCCCTCGCTCTCACCAAATTTTTGCGGAGGCATTCGACTCGATAATTTTTTGGTTACTTCACTGCTCATGTTTAATCCACCCTAGCACTTTTCGTGCGGCCACGTGAGGTTAGGGTAAAGAACTTGACTACTGTGAAGCTGACGCTTCAGGCAAGCTCGGTTGTGTAAAAGCTCACTGCAATTTTACCGGTTTTGCGCCCCCGCTGATTGCGCCCTCCGCCCTACACTAGTCTTCGTTGCGTGCAATACGGGTTTAATGTGTACAGTAAACGGTTTTTTTGCATTCGAGTTCTTTATTACTGTTAACCATCAAGCAGACAAGCGGTGAACTTCAAAAATTAAGGACGCGAATGCAAAATCCTTTATCGCTCTATCGCTTATCGGATTTCAAGGACCCACACGGAAATAGTGTCTTCGGATATATGAAATTCACTCAAAAGAAAAAGAAAAGCTCATTTTTATGCCAAGCGAAAATGTCGACGCAAATCAAGGGACGCCGAAAAACTAATAATTCGATGTCTTCAGATAGCGACACTAATTTAGGAGACAGTAGTTCTGCTAACGGAAGCAAGGAATTATATTGCATCTGCCGAACTCCATACGATAAAAAACGTTTTATGATTGCTTGTGATGCATGCGAAGGTATGTTCTCATGCAAGATTTGTTAACTAATGTTTTGAAGAATGAACTAATTTTTCCATATTCTATCCTGCAGAATGGTTTCACGGAAGTTGTGTCAGTCTCACGGAGCGTGAATCGAAAAATATAGACAAGTATTTTTGCTTCATGTGCAAAAAAAAGGATTCCGCATTGCAGATAGTATACAAAAAACCTCCGGCAACGAAACGCGGCGGAGTGATTGCTGGAAAACAGAAGAAACGATCGCTGGGCGGTGCACCAGGGTCTTCGAATCTCATCTCGGCGCATGCTGATGATGAAAAAGAAGAACAAGAGGATTACAGCTCGCTGCCGGTATTTTTACAGCCTGATCCGAATAAGCAATGTTATGGGATAGACTGTACTAATCCAACCCGCAAAAATTCAAAGTTTTGTTCGACAACTTGTGGCTATTCGTTTTACGAACGGTAAGCAACTTGGTTTTACGTGCGTGCTAAATCTGACGTTTGTACGACCTTCGTTTTCGTGCATGCAGCGCGCTGGAACGCCATCTAAAGCCTGCCGTCGAAAAGCGTATTGCCAATCCTGAACTGTTTGGCATGAAAAAAATAGAAGACGAAATGGAATTGTTACGCTTTCAACGTATCAAATTTCAAGAAGAAGTTCGCAAACTTAATGCAATGGATGGCAAATTGGAACTTTTAGTTGCGGAAGCAAAACGAGTAACATTGCAGGAGCGTGTGACCAGTGACGATGATGACGGCATCTCTCCATCCAGAAGAACACCACCGACCACGGACGCGGTTTTTTCGTCGCCAACCAGCATGCAAAAGAACTCAACATTCTCTCCCACGACATCGTCGTCAACTAACCCGCAGCAGCATGCAACTTCATCGTCGGACTATAATGTTCTGGGTTTCAAAAAATCGTCATCTGGTAACGCCACTGGTCGTAATCGCAGTTGCAACTATGATACTGATGTGTTACGCCAGCAAAGCAGTTCTCCTATATTGAGTCCTCAGCAAACCAGCGAACCTGTACTTAGCGAAGGCACATTTGTATGTATTATATGCGGAAAACCTGTACAAAAAAGCAACGGCTTAAGACATATTGAACGCTGCTTCAAAAGAGCGGAGAAGTACAATAATTTTTCCTCCGGCTACCGAGCCGAAGGCGAAGCAGTTAAAGTGTTTTGCGATCATTTTTCAAAAAAAGACGGAAGCTATTGTAAGCGTCTAAAGTTCATATGTCCCGAACATTACCGAGATAATCAACAGGTAGCTGCTGATGAAGTTTGTGGCTTTCCATTCAATATGCCGTCAACTTCGCTTGCTGACGAAAACTTCACACCCCCAAAGGCTTTGCCTGAGCATTACTGCAACGATTACCGACGCGATTGTGCAATGCATTACAATTGGGAAAATATGTGGCGCTCTTTGATTGCTAATCGTAAGCTGCAGACATGGATTAAGGTGGAGGAAAATATAGCACGCGAATTTAAGCTTCGTCGACAACCGGCTACGGGGTCGCAGCCTGCGTTCGATATTGTAACACTACTAGGCGATAATTTAGAATATTCTTGTTAATTGTCGTACGAATGGGGAATATATTTCCTAAAATGTATGCTGACATACGTATAAGGTTCGAAAGTAGTGATGGTTTCTGGCATCTCATTTTGCTTGCGTCGATGATGGTTTCTATAAATAGTACTAGCTTTCTTATTTGGTCAACATTTTTTAGATCTTTGCTTTGATTTGTAGAGGAGTTTATCTATTCATCTTCGTTCATCTTCGTAATCATATACTGTACGTACTCGTTGGGTTCAGTGTTTTTCTGTTAGACATAATTAACGCTGATGGATTGATTGATTGATTGACTGGAAAGGAAACAAATCAGCTCCACGATTTACAACTTTGTTGATTATATGTATGTACACAAATTACGCCGCCGCACATATCATTTAAACAATGTCAAACGAAGATCTCACAAATGCCGATCGCGATGATGCAGACGCAGACACGCCCGAAGATCCAGCCGTTGTTGCCGAACGCGCTCAACGTGCACAGGAAGCGCATGACCTTGCCATCTACACGTTCAAGCGCATTTACGTGCACAGAGCAAACTTGTATATTTCGCAAATCCTCCTTAGCTACCTTCAACGAGCTCTGCCAGAAGGTACAAAGCGTGATGAGGACGAATTTGATGGCGGCGGCGGTGAAGATGCGGAGGAAAACGCCGGCATTGACGACGAAGATTATGCCGCCATAAACGATATGACGAGCGAACCTGTACCCAAACTTCGCGGTGCAACGTCGACGTCTACGCTTGATAGTTTCATAGATGCACGCGCACTGGGCAGCCGAGGCTTTGAACTTGTAGCGTCACTACCAAACAAAAGTAGTGCACAGCAGGAACCGTCGCCTTTGAACGAGTACGATCTACGTGCAGCGCGACTCATGCGCAATCGGCGTCGACAGTCAGAAGTTCGCTACATTAGCTGCTCAGCAATTACTTCCCCTCCGCACGCTCCTCCGCCGAACAACTCGAAAACAACCTTGCATGCAAATAAAATTAATGCTACTTTAAAAGCACTACCACATACTAATACGGAGGAAGAAGTTTTTCCCCCCAACGCCGAACTTGAGCGCGAGTTGTTACAAAGCGACGTTATCATTTACAACATTGCCGATGCTGACGACGAACAGCAAACATACTGCCGAGAAGCGCGCTATGCGCTTGAGTTTCTACATGAACGCTGGGCAACATTTGAGACGCCGAAAAAATTCATACTCATATCACCAACATTAACATGGGCGCGTACTAAAGTGCGTCGAAGTGACGAAGAGGACGGCGAGGACGAAGAAGATCCACCGCCTTTTACCGAAGACGACTATCGTCGTCGACGTGCGCATCCGAAATACACAGTACATCAAGCGCTAGAAAAAGATTGCTTAAAGTACGGGCGTACGCGAAAAACCAAATTCCTCACGTACGTTATATGTACAGGCGTAGTTTACGGGATGGGTGAAGGTTTGCTACATTATTTCTTCAAACAAGCTTGGCAGCACACAGAACCGTATGTTATTCTACCTGGCAAAGGTACGAGTGAATTACCGCTCATTCACGTTTGGGATTTGTGTCAAATTGTGCACAACGTTATAGATCGTTTGAGCATACCGTTGCGATACATGCTGGCGCTGGACGAATCGCAGCACGTAACGTTGAACGATATTGTTCGTGCGCTTGTAAGACGTCTAAATGGCGACGACGAACTGATTGCGGGCAAAATAAAGCGACAAAAATTGACGCCAAATCAGAGCTATTATGACGACCGCAGTGTGTACAAGTATTTAATTTCACCGCATCAGACGTTGATGTGCACGTCGACAGTGCGACTACAAGCTGGAATTGTGCGCGATGAGGATGATTTTCAGATTGAATGGACAAGCGAAGCTGGTTTGGTAGCAAATATGGAACGTATTGTGAAGGAGTATAAAACATCGCGCGGGCTACGTCCAAAACGAGTTTGTATTATCGGGCCACCGTCGTCGGGCAAAACAACGTTGGCAGCCAAACTGGCCGAATATTACGCAATTCCGCATTATTCGCTTAAAACCGTGCTAGCCGAATCGATGGTTGAATATAAGACTTTGTTGGCGAGAAAAACAGCAGCCGAAGAAGCGGCTGCCAGTACTGATGGTGGGGGAGAGAATGCTGCAGCAGCAGCAAACAACAACGCAGAAACCAACAGCTCGGCCGGTACTGCTGTAGCAGACGCCGGACCGGACGCTTCGGACATTGCGCTTGACATGGGCGACGAAGAGCTCGAAGTGCTTGGCGAGCGTTGTGCTTTTCTCGAAGACCTATTTGCTCAACAAGAACTTTCCAACGGCGAACAGCTAAATGACGGCGTTGTTGCGAAACTGTTGCGGTACAAACTCAAAAAGGGTCCGGCACAAAATCAAGGCTACGTTTTGGATGGCTATCCAAACACGACCCAAATGGCGCGTGATTTGTTTAGTTTAGAGCAAGAAGAACTCGACATGCTTGACGAAGAGCAAATGAAATTGCCGCAATACGATAAAACTCTAATGCCACATGTGGTAGTAATTGTCGAAACGAGTGAAAATTTTCTGGAACAAAACCAGTACGCTGTTATTGATGGTACTGATTTACGACGTAAATTTGACATTTACCGTGCCGCAACACATAAAGCGGCAGCAGCAGCCACTGCTACTGCAGACGACGACGACGAAACCGACGCGCAGGAAGTGGCGACACAGACGCAAACAGTCGAGCAGTATTTTGATTACAATGAAATTCATCCGTTAGTATTTGACTTGGATACACTCGACGTGAAAAACGACGACCAGGAGTGGACGCCTCTTCTTGACAGTAAAACTCCATATACAGATTACATTTCTCATCGTATCATTAGCGAGCTCGGCGTGCCGACAAATTACGGACAAAGTCGCGACGCATATGAACGCGAACAACATGCGCGATTTGCTGCCGAACAACAGCGTAGAGCAGCCGAGCAGGAGGAAATCTTGCGCCAAGCTAAATCTTCGCTAGTCGAATTGCATACACGAACGTATAGAGAACGTTGGGCAGCACGTTACGCGATTATTAAGACCGAAGAAGCTACCATGCACGCGTTGCGCACGATGCCGGCGCGAACATATTTGATGAAATATGTCGTGCCAAGCTTGCTCGACGGGCTGGAAGAGTGTGCGAAAATCAAACCCGACGATGCTAGCGAGTTTATGGCAGACTTTCTCATGCGACGTGTGCGAGAAGCTGGTCAAAGCATAGAACGCGCAGCGCTGGGCGATGCAGTTGATATATTTTCACCGATTGCGTCTTCCTCTTCCAAAACAGCGTCTACTACGCCCGATGGTGGTGACTTTTAAACATAGAAAGATTTGTATATACCGTCTTCTGTACTTGCGAAGCTTTTACAACACAATTAGAATCCTGCATACAATAGTTTACAAGTCCGACTCGTAAATTATGAATTTAATCCCGACGAGTATGTATAAAAGCACAACACAAGTTATTACACAACCATTATATACATACGTATGTACGGCACAAAATTAATATTGCACAAATAAAAAAGTTTCCAGCGAAAAATTATCACTCTTATAGGTTAAGAGTCTTATAACACAGTGGAAGTACTCTAATTACAAAGCATAGCGTTGTTCCGTTCCATCGCGAACAAGCAGTATGACTTCTTTATTCGTTTTCCATAACAAACGTGCAAGCGGGCGATAAGCAACAGGTCGCAAAGCAGCAGCCGCGTTAACCGGCTGAATCGACTCTGAACCACCTCCGATAGTAGCGGCTGCTTGCTCCACCAATACCCCTGCATTCGCGGCAGCTGTTGTCGCTGCAAAGCGTTGAAATTCCTCGCGCATCAGCTGCTCATTCAACGGCGGACCGTCGCGAATTTTCACAACCTTCGCCTGCCCCTGCCCGATACCAAACAAATTCGATGCCGTATGCCAAAACAACAGCTTATGCTCTTGCGCACTATACGAAGCCAAATGTTTAGCGTCCGGTGCAAACGCAACAGCAGTGATAGGGCCCGTGTGTGCTTTCAGAATTTGCGTATGCTGCTTGTTTGCTGAATATCCCGACGACGACGATGACGAGCCACGCCCGAGTTCGTACAGCACAATGGTTCCTTTTGCACCGCCAACACCCAGACGTCGGCTTTCGCGGCAGTAGCTAATCTGGGCAAATCGTGCGAGTGGCGGATACAACTCAATTAGGCCACGCGTTCGTACTTCTTGTCCGTCAACGCAATGCAACACAATATCGACTGTTTCTTGTAGCAATTTTACGACCTCACTCGGATGATAATCAATCAGCAAACTTAAGACACGCAAAATCTCGCGTCGAGCACGCACAACAACCGCGTTTGAAAGGTTGACGTTAATTGCTTGTGCACTTTGTGCAAGCGCGTTGTAGCGCGCCACTTCCGTAGCCAGAATAATTATCAACAGCGGCGGCCGTGCAAACGCAATGACAGCTAGTGAGCGACGCGCAGATCGTGCAGAATCGGCGGCCGGACTTAGCAGCGGTGGCGGCGACGAGTTCATCGACTGCATAATCAAACCGCCACCCGCCGCGTTGCCGCTGCTGCTGCTGCTAACGCCTAATAGTCGTTCAGCATCCGAACACATGCGCAGTAGCGCCAGTATAACTTGACTAACATCAAGATACGGTTCCCATACGATAAAACCGCGCCCAATCAAATCCATAGCTGCTCGACGCAGTGCAGTATGAGGAGGCAGCTTGGCGTCTGGCGGATGTAAAAGCAAATAGCTTAGTGCACGACTCGTGGCGCGTGCTAGACTGTAGTCGCCGCCAACAGCACTCGGTGCAGCAAAGCCCGACAAATTCGAATACGACGACGAACCTACAGCAGCAACACCTTCAGTTGGCGGTGCTTCCTGTCCAAATTCTGCTCCAATTACACCTAAAATAACGACAGCCAACGCTTGACGTCGCTTATATTCGTACGTTGTGGCAGGTGCAGTTAGAATTGTAAACTCTTCTTGCTGCTGTTCGTCAGCTTCCGCTGTCGGTTGCAGTGCTGCAAGCTGGGATGGTGAAGATGAATAGTTGTGCTGCGCTGAACGGCCAAAATAGCCAACGTCGGCATAAGCATGCTGCTGCGGCTCCTGCTGCAGATTACTGGCGCTACCTGCACCGCCGCTACTGTCAGTTATTGTCAGCGCATCAATCGATGATGTCGCCGGGAATGCGTAAGCTAGACTAGGCGTATGATGTGCCTGTGCAATTGGCGGCTGTGGCAGCGGCGCAGCAGTAGAAGTTCCGACACCACTTGCTCTGCTGGTAGATGGTCGGCTACTACTATCCGTGCTCGCTAAAGTGGGAGGAAATGATGAACTCGCTACTGACGACGGTGTACTGGCGCCTGTTGCCAATCCGCTTGGTTGCGCAAACTGTCCAGCTGTACCCGATGCAACACTCTGCGTCGACGTTCGACGGCTGCTATTATTGTTATCAAATCCAGTGTTTGCCGTTGACATTGACAGCATCGACGAAACTCCACCACCACCACCGCCGCCAAAATCTGGCAAGTAAGGCGCCCAAACTTCGACGACAGCACGCCGACCTGACGGCCCGATTCGACGCAATTCTGCTAGCAACAAACTACGCGACGATTCGCGAATTTCCGTACAACGATCTTGCCAGCGTCGTGCCAGCATTTCCAAATGTGGTGGTTTGAAAAATTTACGCCCCAAAGTTGCTGCCAATTTGTCGCAATGTAATGTCGATAGCTGACGCCAGCCTTCGCTAATCTGTTGCTGTTGTTTAGCATAAGCCGGAAGAGGAGGCTGTTGTTCACCAACAGCCGTGGCTGCAGCCGATGTGGCAGCAACTGCTGGTAACGGCGGCTCAGGTCCAAATAAACTTTTCGATCCAGCGCGCGTCAAACGTTTAACCAATTTTCGCTTCTTTTCCTGCTCAATAACAAACGTCGCATTATTCATACGCATCAGCGTGTTTGCAACAGCAATAACCGATACGAGATGATTGGTAGTTAATGACGAACTTAGCCGCCAGTGTTCGAGCAAATTCAGCAACGGCTGCAACTGCGGCTGTTTTGCTGCTGCACCGGGCGACGCACTAACACGCGACAATTTTTCCAATAGCGCCAAATTTCGACGCTGTTCGCTTTCAGCTTCCGCCGCTGCTTCGTCATCCTCCTCAACAAGCAGCCCGGTATGAATGCTCTTACTAATACTCGCACGTCGACGCCAATCCGTAACGACAGCACTTTGACCACCGCCTGCTCCACCGCCTCCTTGTATTATACCACTACTAGCTGCGGCTGCCGCCACACTAGCTAACGTAGCTGTCAAACCGGCAGCAGCAAACTGGTATGCACGCTGCATGTCGACACTTGACGGGTACGTTGGCATCAAAACTGACATAAATCCGGCACGCGATAGAATACCATAATTCACCGGGCGGCGCGGCCGTAAAAGTCCGATTTTTTGCGCAATAAAATGATCCTGATGCGTATCGACTCCCCAAGCATGCAATAGACTTAAAAGTAATTGTGCAATTTCCATTGTCAGTGAATTTGTCGTTTCACCTATTGCAGCATTCAAATCAACGTGAACGTCTGTCATTCCAGCGGCAGAGGACGCTGCATCAGAGTTCATATTCATCGACTGTTGTTGAGCAGCAGGCGAAGTCGATAGTCGTCGACCAACAGCAACGGGCAGTGCGGTAGCGGCACGTTCTTGTACATTTTGCAGCACATCCGTTGTCGCTGCTTGTATGCGCTGTGTTACATCGCCGGCACGATCGCGAACTTTTGATAGCAAACCAAAACCAATTTCCTTACTCGGCGCTGATGCAGAAAGCGGATGTTGCTGCTGCTGCTGCTGGTTCGACGGCGGCATATTGGTGGGAACTGGCGACGTTCCGGCTGCATCTGCCGCAGCGGCAGCTGCAGTCGACAAAGTCGAGTTGTCTTCAATCAACAGCTCCGCAATAATTCCCTCGACATCGAACAACAGCACATGACTTTCATGACTTTCCAGCAACTCACCGCCTGTTCTCAAGCCTTGTATAATTAACGGTGGCATACTCTTCTGTTCGCCACTCCAGCCTCCACCACCTCCACCAACTCCCGCAGTAGCAAGTGAATTTTTACGCTGACCTCCACTAGCAGCTTGTAGCTTTTGCAAGCCGCGCTCTGCTGCTTGTCGTGCCACGGCCAAGTTTCGATGTCGAATAGCACGAACAAACTGCAGCGTGGCATTTGTTTTCCCTACACCACCACCTTTGCCACCGGACGACGCGGCGGTCGCGGATGCTGTTGCTGATGCAGCTGCATCATCTTCAGCTTCTGCTGTCATATCCCACTGCAACGAGCCTTCGCCCAAATCGCATGCATGTATAATATCTTCAGCAACAGCACCACGCACAACGCGATCTAAATGCCCGGTTTCCATTTGCCATATAAAAACCGTACCGTCGCTCGTTTGAACGATAAGGAAATCGTCCAACGGCCGCCATTTAACCTGCTGTACCGGAAACAAATGACGACTGGCCAAAAGTACACAACGTCGCTCTTTAATCGACAGCAACGCAACGGAATGATCGGCAGCTACTGACGCTACACAACTCAGTATTCGATTATTGGCACCCGATGGAGGTACTAACAGTTGCAGAATATCGCCAGCTTGTGCACAAAACGAATGCAACAGCGCACACTGTTCCATATCCCATATTTTGACGCAAAAATCTATGCCTCCGCTTAGTAAATGACGTGAATTATATCGTTCAGGTTGTTCGCTATGTGGATGCAAAAGACATGTTACGGTGCCTTCGTGACCCGGCGTCATGCAACGATAAGGCGGCCAATCTTTATAACGAACATGCCGCCCGTCTAACAAATGTAGAAACAGCGTTTGAGTTGCGGTCACGTAAACTATCAAGCCATCTTCGCGACCGCACACCAGCTTTCCGGTAGATGGAATGTACAAGCTAGCAGTTATGTGATGCGTAACAGGATGACCGGTGACGTCGTCCAAGCTATGATCGTAATTTAGCTGATCCAAAACGCCCGGCGGCGGCGGTTCGATTGCGTGCCATGCATCGGCAATTGCTAAATACTCGGCAGGCTCGATTTCAACAACATTAGCGGCCGACAGAGCTTTGTGACGCAGTGGCAGTTCAGTTTGTAACGTAAGCAACGGAGATGAGGCGCGTGCGCGTTGTATTTGAGTCGATGTCAACGGCGGTATTATCCACAATGTTACACGACCATACGCATCTCCTCGAACAAGTATAGGCTGATAGCCACCGTCGCGAAGTTGCTGCTGTTGGTGATACGGACTGGCGATTAGCGCACCAGAAGCGTGATGAACAAACTGATTCTGCGCTGATGTAGCAACTTCTTCCTTCGGGCAGAACTGCCAAGCTGGAGGACTAGGCAAATGTTCTTTCATGAGTACTGCGGCTGGTAAAAGTACGGCAACCAATCGAGGTACAGCATCATCGATATTTGAGGACTGCTGAGCAGCACCAGCAGCTGTACCACTTCGTACGATCGAGGAATTCGGAAGTAAAAACGGCGCACCTTCACATACCGGCGAGCCGACAAATTCTCGACAATTTTTCGAACCTGGGATGCATGCCGGCGGTAAATGATATAAATACGCATGACCATCGGAAGCCCACAGTAACAACTGATCGAGCGCTAAAAAATCACCGCCAATCCAGTGAGATAAATGCCCGAAACTGGGAACGGTGCATAAGAGCGAAAAATCTTTCGGATCGTACAGCTGCCAAGCGCGACTATTTACAATTAGCATCAACCGTTGGTTGAAACGGCTTGACTGCAGACACCACGAAGCTCCGCAAGTATGCGCAACTGTGTTGATCTGCTTTGCTTCGTCTTCTTGTAATTCTTGCTGCATATATAATTGTCACATTGTGGCGTATGGTAAAACATGAGGGAGCATGCTTTACGAGACAAAATGATATTCTTACCACGTCAGGACTACGAGGATTCGGTTGCTTCAGAGAGTCTAAAGTCCACACGCGCACCGTGCCGGCAACCGTCAACCCAACCACAACGTCCTGGCGCGTCGACGGCACTCGCAGTACTGTTATAGCACTAATCCAATCTGGAGAAAACCGTGATGCCAATTTCCAAACTACTTTCAGTGTTAGCGGATCGACAATCAAAACTTCAGGATATTTTCCGTTGCAAAATAAGTGAAAATCGTCAACATGCGCCATTTGGTAAGCGTGTACGCTCGTATGAATCTGCGACATTTTCGTGTTTTCAACGCAAATCATCTCTTTCAAATCCCACAGGCACATTTCGCCTGTATCGGTACTTGAGACGACCAAATTTCTATCCGCCCGATTCGACGCTCGACATAGGCTTGTAACAGCGCCATGGTGCCCAAACAGCATAAATTTTGGTTTCGCCTACATCAAACAAATTAAAACATCATTTAGCATGCAGTGCATGCAAAAAAGAGGCAATCTTTTACCGTAACAAACCTTCAACTGGTCGAAGAGCTCCCATATACAAATCTGTCCATCGCGGCAGCCCGTAACAAAAAATTGATCTTTCCAGTCAACCAGCACCGATGTAATTGCATGCGCGGGTGGTGTGCGACCCCATAACACTACCGGAACTACAACTCCACCTGCACTTCCTGGCATCATTTTCTCGTGCGTAAGCCGTATCGGCGCCTCAATTTGGGTTAAAATTTGAGAACGACCGTCGTCCGACGACGTCTTCTTCACAAGTCCCAAACATCCATCGACTAAAACTTAGTCAGTCAGTCAGTCAGAGTCAGCTTTATGTATCCGAAGACACCGTTCCCACGTGGGCTCCTGAAACCCGATTGGCGATGCGTATGAAACCCTCGTCACACACAACCAAGACTCATGATAGGCGGAAGATGCGATCAGAGGGGCCGCACAACCGACTAAAACTTAGTTGTGTATGGGACCGTGCTACAATGTCGACACTCCGTCATCTATTACGGCTCAACCCCTCCCCCGTATCCGCAATTCAGACACTCTGTAGTGAGCTTACGAGAGTGACACTTTTCTCGGAACTTTTCCCCCCTGGCAAGAGAGTGTCGACATTGTAGCACGGTCCCTATCTGTCTGTGCGTATCTCATCCTCATGTGTCAGTCTTTACTTTGCGTGAGGTGGAACTCAGTTCGAGGTAAGTACGACAAAAATTTCTGAGGGTGAGTTCGCGTACAGACAAAAATTAATTGAGTGAGGTGACTTCGAGTTTCCACTTGCAGCGAAACTCATGCTACCTCTATGGAGGTACTGGTAAAGGTTTGGCATTCAGTCCTTCTGCCTCGAATGAAGAATGAATGAGTGTGAGTGTCAAATGCAGCTGCGCAGTTGTCGTTAACTTGCGACGCGGTAACGACGTTAACGTATCAGATTGCACAAAAGTTTTTACTACGCGCTGTGATTGGCATTGAAATCGATCGAAGCAGCAAAATTTAACGTACGATATTATGTTGACAAGCAAGCCTGCAATTCATGTACATATTCAACGTCGTGGATTTTGGATGCTGGGTTGCATGCGTTACCGATACCTGCTACACCAAAACCTGATACAAATAATTCTTGTTCGCGCTATCCGCTCAACATCTCGTTTGTTGCCGGAAACTACGTATTCGACAGCGACGAACAGCTCGCGGAATATCTTGACACAGCAACCCCGGCTGAAGACTACGGCAAAGTTGATGTTATTTTAGCCTTAAGCATTACAAAATGGATTCACGAAAACTCGAGCGATGACGGAGAGCGACGCATATTTCGACGCATTTTTCATGATCTTAAACCAGCTGGAATGTTTGTGCTAGAGCAATAAGAATGGAGAAGCTGTGAGAAATCGAAAGAAGATCGTAATCTAGAACCGGCTTAACTTTTCTTGCTACGCGAAATTCAGTTTAAACCGGACTCATTTGCCGATTATTTGTGTAAAGATGTGGGATTCAAACTTGTGCTGCCCGAAAAAGGTGAAGAAGATGCGTCGATGTCATCGAAGCATGCAACTGAAGGCTTTCAAAGACCTTTGTATTGTTATATTTTTCGTAAACCATCCATAATTACAGAAAAGTAGAAAAAATCACCATGGAAACAAATGCTTCACTGTGGCATGTAAAAAATCGTAGATTACATGTGCACATACTACGGCCATCTCTCCGGAACGTCGGCATTAACTTGCGGGAACATTTTGAGCAATTTATTCATTTGCGGCGGAGGTAATGCTGCTGCGCCAGGTTGTAATGCTCCCATATGCCGCTGCTTTCTTATTTCATGTCGTTTTAATTCCGAATACTGTACTGCAAACGTTGAATAGTTGCGCTTCTTTCATGCATTTTCGATCGTCAAATTCGTTAACTTTCAGACAGTCCATAAGCAAAGCTAATTCTTTAGTGCATTGGGATACTGTGCGAATACGTTGGTGGACAAGAGGCAGCTACTGCTAAGCAATATATCCGGCGTAAACTAATTAAAAGTAAATATAAGACCGCATGCATGATGCAGTAGCGTGAAAAACCTCAGCAAACTCTTCGCCAAAGCCGCCTTTAAACGAAACGCTGTTGTTCGATTTCAGCGGCATGTATTCATACCAGTAAATCAGGATAGTGCAGTAGCGAAATCCTGCAAGTGCAAATACTGTCATGGGGTAGCTAAAGTAGGGACTGAATGCTAAACCCTTACCAGTATGTAAAGTTCGCGCGATATGTCTCTTGAGGTTGAGTAATTTCGAGTTCCCGAAAAATCTATCCCTGAGATGTGAGGTAGATACAAAGTAGTGAACTCCTCCGAACGCGAACTCGTCATACCTCCCTTAGACCTGGAATTTGTGCAAGCTGAAGTCTCTTATGTGTCCGAGTACACGAGTGTTTAAAGACACCAAAGCCCAGAGCACAAGATTCCTTTGCAAGACCTTAAAACCCGGTCGAGGTTGCAATACACACCAACAGACGCTCCCATAATCCGAGGCGAACCAGCGGATCAGCGAGACCGTACGAATAAGCGAGGGCCCGTTGGTATCACTGTATTTGGAAACCCAGAGAGAAATTTGGTACAGTTAGCATGCTCCTGCGTAACAGTTGGCCATGCAGAGTGAATGCTGGCTGTCAAACCTAAACCTGCAAGCTGTAAAAAATTCTTTGCAGGCAACTGTTGTTGTGACGATTTCGAGGTGAGATCTGTTGTTAAATCTCAAACTCGCACTGTATAAAAAAATATTGCACAATGCAACTTGAATTGGTATTGCGCTACGGCGAACAAATTTTGTCAAACGCCAAAAAAAGTTTTCATGTCACACGGACTTGCTCGACATCAGATTTCACCCCAAAATTACCACAGTGAATACAGTATGCTGGATTGAACCCCGGCCTTGTAGCATTCGCGCAAGATCGACTTTGTGTGGAAAGTGCCACACCCATTCCGTGCGATACGAACGAACGTGCTTGCCCTCACACTAACAACATCGCCTGAGGTGCGTTCATCAATGTACAGGCAATGGCGTTGCATTCGATTTTGTTGTACCGCATTAAAATACTGGAATGCCGATCCGTTTACAATGCAGAAGAACTCGAACGCAACAACCTTTACCAGTATATTTGACGCGTAAGACACGATCGGGGTGTGGCACTTTTACGCGATTGTACATCTTTCCTTCTATCTTCCCGCATCTGCTTTATGTATCTCGAGTACAATATTCCATCCTGAACCTTTAGGCTCGATGAATTAGCAAACTCACGCCACACGTCTTCCAGACTGAGTGTTTGTCGACCTGTTCCGCCTTCGCTGACTCCGTAACCGTGGATGTATAGACCAAACAACAGAAATTTTTTCATTCTAAATTAAATAGCTCACGTCCTGTGTGTAGAGCTTGAAAAACTACGTCGAATCGTTATTGTAAATGTTATAAATTCGTCCAAGAAGTTGGTTTTTTATCCGAATGATTATGTATGTACTCGTTATACAAAAACCTTTCTCATGTTTTGTTCGAATCGAAAACTAGCCATATCAATTTATTTAATGTGCTAAAGGTACCATAGCAGATTGACGCTAGTTTTTGGTTAATCGGAAGATGGAAAAGTTTCCTGTACAAAGAGTACACGCGTAGTCATTGGAAAAAAATTCGAAAAAATTAACTTCTTGGACGACCTTATAACATTTGAAATAACGATTCGACGTAGTTTTTCAAGCTCTCCACACTGTACGCGACCGCTATTAATTTAGAATAAAAAAATTTCTGTTGTTAGGTCAACACACCCACGGTTAGGGAGAGAGCGAAAGCGGAACAAGTCGACAAACACTCAGCTTCCAGAACAATGAACAAACGGATCAGACATGACCAGCAGACGAGGTCACCTCCCGTGTCCGCTGACCAGAGTCCGGTAAGAGAGACACCACTTCAAATTAAAGTATATCTGCATCACATAGCGTTGCCTTCCACAGACACAGAGGAAACCAAAATCAATGCCCAGTATTACACTAGTAAGAATGAACGTTTTTTTATCATGCAGGGATGAGTAATCAAGTCAAGTCATTGAGCAAAGGGAGTGAATCACCCATGTAAAAAAAACTTAAAGACTAAACCCCATGTAAATGAATATGAATTATTGTAGCACTATAGCTGGCGATTGATCGTGAAATTGTGCCAATAGCCGTTGAGGAAGACCTAATGTTCTTAATGTTTTCATCGTGTCACTATGTGTAGATCCACGAGCTCTAAACCATGAACCATGCACCGTAGTGATGCCGTGCGGCAGCTTGCGTTCATTTTCAACCAGGGTATAGTAGGCTCATATATGGTATGCCTTTTTCTCTATCTGACCCAAACCATCTGCATCGCCTTTTTCCATTCGAATCGTTGGATCTAGAATTACGGCTTTTGTTTGCTTTTGGTTAACCGCAAAGATGTCCGACCTGCGTGGGGTGTCATCGTCCTCCTCGCAGGTTTTTTGCGTAATAACGATAGTATAACTTCTGGCACGTAATTCGGAAACTATTAACCCTTCGATCTAGTTGTGTCTATCGCATATCAGCAAACTTCCAAATTCACATCCGCCTAGCACGTGCCCCAGAGTTTCGAAAATTATCATACTCACAAATTTTCCATTCGTACTCCGACATAAGCAATATTTAAAAGCTGCTGTATGTTGATACGATTATTTGCGCAAAATTGTTTGTTTATAAACAGCTGAAGGCGGGGATTTCTTTGAACGGAAACTGTTTAACATCTAGTCATCACCAGTGTCTGATACAGTTTAAAATTGCGCAAAATTGTTTGTTTATAAGCAGCTAAAGGCGGGGATTTGTTTGAACGGAAACTGTTTAACATCTAGTCATCACCAGTGTCCGCCAGGCACTTTTGCTGATGTCACCTTTCTCAGGCAGCAACTGATTCGTTTGTGGGCAATGTTTTTACATATCGACGCCATATCCTGATGGCATCATACACCATTCGCCACACGCCGTGTCGCGCAACTCACCACGAAGCTGCACCGATAAGAGGGACTGTTAAGGATAAGTAAAACGAACGCCGGTATGACAGCGTAAGGCTAGTACACCGCTGGGCTGACCAAAGGTGTCAGCTGAATCACGAATGTTCTCAGAAAAGGAAATAATTCATTGAGGGCAAGGGATCAAGTTGGGCTTACCTAAGGCACCACCTCATTGCGACAAGCATCAATAATCAGAAGATAACTTACCGAGGAAGTTCGCTCAAAACCAGTATTAATCATACCCTACAGCTGAAAAACTAATACCAAAAAACCCCGGATGTATAGCGATATTTTGTCGATCGCTGTTGGCAACCCTCTTCGCTTACATCGCGAACTGCAGTGGAAATTCGATCGGGGACGTCCCTTTGAGAAGAAACTCGCGATATACACACAACGCGATATATCCGGGGTTTTGCGGTACTCACCAGCCTTCACCTCACGTGCTCGCACAAAAAGTGTCGGTGTGAATTAGCCGGCCCGGGAGGGTGTCGGACACCCGGTGTCCATGTCGGTAAATTTAAAGCTTACTTTTTCTTGCATTTGGCATTTCTAACTCCGAAATTCAGCGTCTGAATTTCGTCGATAAAACTTTTATCATAAAATCATATCAATACGTTTGATGTCCTGATACATCATGTACGTACAGTGTAGGTAGCCTCGACATCAATAGTTAATTTAAGGAACACAGATTGCTCTGCGGGAATTTTATACATCACACTTCGTTAACCACCTGAATTCGTTGATTCGGATTAAGTAAAACTTGTAAGAGCTTTATCGTTTATTTACAACAGCAATCATGGGTGATCATTTTGCTTAAAGGGTTAACCGTTGACGAAGGCAAATGGACAACAGCGGTAACGAGCGTCGGACCGGACGAAATAATGAAGAGAACACTTCCACCACGCACGACGATATAGGCTCTAAAATTAGTACTGAAACAGCGTCGGAAATCGACGATTCTCTTTACAGCAGACAGCGTTATGTGTAAGTAATGTGGGTAATTTACGCGGCGTAAACCGTACGAACGGTTTTCGCATTAGAATTTATTTACATATTACTAACATCGGTTATTTACGTATTACTAACATCGGTTGCGTTAAATATCTTACCTACATGCACCAGTTTGGGAGAAGATGCAATGCTTAAACTTCGTAAAGGCAAAGTAGCCATATTTGGCTTAAGCGGCGTTGGTGTTGAGGCAGCGAAGAATTTGGTACGAATTTTAAAGCTTTTTTTATAGGGCGACAAACCCGACATTGCTGTTTGTGCACGCACAGTACAGTATTTTTGCGTAATTTACAGATATTGGGAGGATGTGGCCACGTCAGCATTTGGGATCCAAGCGAAGTGAGCCGGATGGATTTGTCGCAAAGCTATTGCTTTACAGACACTGATGTGGGGCAATCACGACTGTCGGTCGCCATTCCAAAACTGCAAGAATTGAATCCAGGTTGTAAAGTGGACGAATTGCGAACTGCAGATTTTGATGACGTATTCATGGATCGACTTCGTACAACGTACGATTGCGTTATAGCTAACGGACTCGATATCGGAATCGAACGACGTATGTTTATAAACGATTTTCTGCGTGGTGAGTTGACATCCACGTCGATAAAATCGTCGCCGCAATCGCAAAGCGCCGCGACCGGTGTCACGGGCGGTTCAGGCCGTATGCCCGCAATTAGCCGACAACAGTCGCAACAACGCGTGGTACAAAAAGCGTTTATAAGTGCTGACGTATTCGGTGTACTTGGACATGTTTTTGTCGATTTGGGAAACGAGTTTATTGTACAAGATCCGGGTAATACCGATAAGCGTGAAATTTTCTTTTCAAGCGTGACAGATGTAAGTGCACTCACACTTCTTCAACGCTCCTAATCGCACCTGCTGCGCACCAATTACTTATGCCGGATTCGATGTGCGTCTTGCAGGATTTGCCGTCAACTGTTACGACTATCGACCGTTGCAACTTAACTAAAGGCGATTTTGTTACTTTGCACGGTGTCAATGCTGCCGTTGTGCCTAATGCAGCACGTTGGAATAATCAACGATTTGCCATTGTTGGTGCACGCGACGTCAAACATCCTAGCGAGCCAAATAAAATGATTACGCAACTTGATTTGAGCAATTTGGAGCCGTTCCCGAACGGCGTCGAAGCGACTGCATATTTTCGTCAATCTCCAAAGCCACTAAAAGTGCGCTATCGTCCGTTACGAGCGCAGCTGACTGCTCCTACTTTGAAGCCGTGTGAATTTGTTAATGCACATGCGCATGTCGAAGATCATATTGCATGGGTTGCATTGATGACGTACAACAAGCGGTACGGTCGCTGGCCAGAGCCGTGGGATCGTGAAGATTGTGGCCGTTTGGCTACGCTGGCTCGCGAACAATCACTAGCATTTGGCATCGAAGCGCAAATCGATCGCATGTTTATGAAGCTTACCGCATGTACATGTAAAGCGCAATTAGCGCCACTTGCAGCATTTATTGGCGGCTTTGCGGCGCAAGAGGCGATGAAAGCTATAACAGCGAAGTTTGTACCGTTACAACAATTTTTGTATGTTGATTTTCGAGACTTGGTTCCTAAGAATGCTCCTGTGCCATCGTTTCGACCGAAGAATGATCGCTATGACGGAGCTCGCCTTATATTAGGCGATGGTGCGTTGAAGAAAATTTTCAACTTTCAAACTTTCCTAGTTGGCGCCGGTGCAATTGGTTGTGAATGGTTGAAAAATTTGGCTCTTTTGGGATTCGGCTCTGCTGGCAGTGGTGGGCAAGGAGGGTGCATTACGGTTACCGACGATGATCATATTGAAAAAAGCAATTTAAATCGGCAATTTCTGTTTCGACCACAGCACATTAATAAGCCAAAATCTACAACAGCTGCTGAGCAGGTGACGAAGCTCATCAATCCTGGTATGCAAATAATAGCTTATCAGAAACGAGTACAGCCGTCGTCGGCTGCATCTCCCGGTTCGTCGTCGTCGGACGAACAAGATGCCGTGTTTGGTGATGAATTTCTTTCACAACAATCGGCGGTATTGTTTGCATTA
>CAXARX010000635.1:0-18464 GCA_963971425.1 Bryoerythrophyllum caledonicum | reverse complement strand
AAACGGCCACGTACAAAGATGACATCTAGCAGAGATAATTGCGAAATGTCCTAAAGAAGGGATTGCTGCGAGATAACATCTAGGAGATTACCAAACCTACCAAGTTCTAATAAACACAACCCTAAGAAATTTGGTCAATGGAATAAAGCCAATTTTTCTTAAACCGCCATATTCGTTAAGATGGGAAAATTTCGAGAAATTGGCACATTTCCAGACGCGCATATCTACATCAGAAGCAACAGATTCTGCACTTGAATTTCACAATTTTGGTGCTCTGAAACATGCCAATCTACCACAATGACCATACAATACAAGTATACTGTTGAGGCTGAATATACTGATGATTCAAGTCAGCTGGGTTATTGATATGGGGTGCTTACGTAGATGCTCTCGAGACCGTATATCTGCCTGCTCCATCCAAGTTCAACGTATCATCAAAATCATGAAGATGATTAAAGCAGAACAAGAAGGCTACAAATGGTATGTTTACCCCTAAAGGACCAAGAAGCCCGACTAAAAACTTTTCATTTTTTAAACAATTTTGAATAGGTTCAATGTGGACTTTTCTTTTGTTTAAATTTATTTGTTTTTAGACCAATGTATGCAGTGATTTTCCCTGATTCAGATGACTGACGCATGCAATGATTCAGATGATATAAGATTTGGTCTCATGTGAATTTAAATTTAATCTTTTTTTCACAACATGATCAAATTGAATGTCATTTTAAAACCATCAATCCTTGGTCCTTTCAAGGATTTAAGCAGGAATGAAATTATACCAACCTGCCGCACAGGCTCAGGAACTCGATGCAAACAGCACCGACGAACAACCTCCACAGCAGTGTCTAATGATATCCGATGTCCCACAGAAATAAACACTGGCTTTGAACATCCATCGTGGCTCCGGAATGCCTGTCAAAGAGGTCATCGTTGATACCAGAGCAGAATTTCTGGGATAAGCATCACTCTACTACAAGGGCTGATTTACATTTCCATTCTAAGTAAAAAAATCCATGGGAGGGTCAAAGAAGAGGATCTTACCATTCCCCAGACTTGACCTGTGCTTCCAACGAGGGGCATTCCTACACCGGCTGGCAAGTTGCTCTCTGAGACAACATGCCTCACTTCCAGATTCGTCAAGCCATCAATGTGGTGCAGCTGCACAAGTAGACGTTGAAACTTGTCAGTGATTCAGGTCAACCGTCAAAAAGAGATTACTCTTCCACTCGTAATTCGATTCCGGAACAAAATCCTCAATCGAGAATCCAGAAATAGCATAGGAAATGACAAGAAATTTGGTCTGGTATGGAGACATATTTCTGGATCTGTTGTTGAAGTTACCCTCCTTCAGAAAAGGTTCAATCGAGTACTCAGGCAGCAAAAGTAGGCTACCGTATGTCATAAATGGAATTGCAAATTAGTGATTGCCTATAACGCTGTCAAACTCCAGTACGGCAGAAAACTCATTTACGTTTTTTCCAATGCCAATGGTAGGAATGTCCGCCAGAACACCCAAGTGGCTGGCGAGTCCGAAACCTACAACAACGAAGCCACAATCAATCCAGGAGGCTAGTTTGTACTACAAAAGGACCTAGAGGACAACACCTACCATACCACAGGCACTCTTCCTCCAGGCCCAATGCTTTAAGCAAGAAGCTTGAATTGGGTCTCATCATTTTTTTAGAATTTTTGAGTAGGTCCTATGCAAAGTACCTTAGTCCAAATCCTAAAAAGCGGAGCAAATAGTTTTAATGATACGGCCAGAATAGCTGCCAGAGCCGTTCCAAGTAGGGAGCTTACAAAAGGCTTCCCTAAAGATTGACTTTTGGTTTCTAGAAATACACTAGGATCTTCTGTAGGACTTCGTCAGAACGCGGGGTCCTGTCTTAACAAAAGAAATCAATCACCTCTGGGATGTAGGATGCCATTTCCGTCCACCATTACTAGCTGCCTCCCCACATGCAACCAAGCAACTGTAAGACACTATTTTAACAGGATAAGTGTGGCAGCCAAGTGTCACTGAAAGAAACCCTAAAACTCACGGAAACGAAATGCACCTGAGGATAAAGCAGAGGAGCCTTTGCTGCCATTTTCTTAAGAAGACCAAGAAGCACTGGAGTCTGTAATTGTAACGCCAAGGCAATCCCAAATCAGTGCAAATGCATCCAAAATTCTGACTCCTAAACATCAACAAGCCCAAGTTAGACCTCATTCTTTTTTTAAACTTTTTTAGCAGTTTTGAGTAGATCCTATGTGAATTTATTTTTGTTTAAATTTCATTCCTTTTATACCAACACATGCAATGTGCTTCACTGATTCCAGTGATTTGAATTATTGATTTTCCGCGATATGATCAATTGAAATTGATATTTTAAATCCTTGGTTCTTCGGGGATTAAAAACGACAACATAGAAGGCCACATTTCGGTACAGATGAGGGAAAGAGATATAAGACCTCACGGAAGGCAAGGAATCCAGCAACGTAGGGCATAGTGAGCTGCACAACGTCAAAATCTTCATACACTACTTGCATGGATTCCAGATCCATGACCACCAACGCCCCACATGCGAAGGAGCTGTCCTCTTTTGCAAAGCTTAAATCTACTCCTCCCACGTACCGCAGTGGCTCGCTATTACTCTTCTCATCTACAAACCCATCAGAGACCAAGGGCTTGCCTCCGTGGAGTCCCCATGGAAAGTCATCCAAAATCACCAAACTCTCCTTCAATTCATCCTGCTGCCTGTTTGAAACATCAATCTATATGAGTTGAGAAAACCTTTTGCATGGAGTCTTCCCTGAACAGTCTTCCATTTACAATGCAGTGTCATCTAAACACTGCAAACAGGAACTTCTACATCCAAAACAAAATATTCTTAACCACTAAAAGACCGAGAAGCTCAAAAATTGAACTTGATGATTCTCTCAACAATTTTGAGTAGGTCTTCTGTGGACTTCCTTTGGTTAAAATTTGTTTGATTTTTCACCAACATATGCACTGTTCTACGAGATATAAAATTTGGTCCAATGAATTATATATTTTTCACAACTTGATCAATTGAATTTTTCATTTTAAAACCAATTGCTTTAAATGCTTACAAAATGCATTCTTTCTGAGCAGCATCAACAACCTTGAAAAAAGAAAAGACATCCAAACTGTTCAAAATAGCAGCAATGAGTTTCCAACCTTAAAGACAAGATTCGTTTTCAAATCCCTGAAAAAATGGCACGGTATTTTCAGAGGAGCAGAAGTGATTTACTTGATCCATTTGTCTAACGGGCTCAATGATTCGCCCTTCTTAGCTGCTTCCACGACGCCTTTGGAATCCGCCATCTCATCTGCTTCACACTCCAGCAGAGTGAGGAACACGGCACATGACAGTCGTTTCGGTGCCCGCAAATTAATGAAACTGGACTGATGATTCCAAACAGATGAAGCGAGAGTCGGTAATAGTAGGTTTTTCACGAATCTCTGATCCATACAAAAGTTGCGCAATCGGGGCCTTGCTCCCACCCTCACACACAATCGCAAAACTTCTACCGACTACAATTGACAGAGTCGGGAAAAATGGATTCAAGTAGAATCCGGCAACCAGAAACGACGGAAGAATTTTGGATGATTCTGTGCATCTATTTAGTTTCTTGGCAACGTTTCATTCGTCCACTACACTCTTCATTTTCAATTTAGGCCACTTTACATGTATTTTAAAATACCTCTACCTAATTTTTCTTTTAACCCTTATACGTTGATGCGGACATTTAGTGTCCTCTGGATGACAACAAAACCGTGCCCTGAATGTAATATAGTCTTTTTTCATCCATTATTTTTGAAAACCAGCGTGCAGTCGTGTTGTATAATAGAAGGCAAAAATAAATTCATTCACTGCGTTCTTATTTTTAGGTAGAGTACATTATGAGAAGATGGCTTCGAAATTCATGAAAGCAGTGAAGTATCCCATACTACCCTGCCAGCAATTTTTGTGAGGGGCAGCATGACTGTTGACTTTTGCAACATCTGTGAACATGGTGTTCTTGTATGGGCACCTTGTGAAAAGTTTACAACGAGCACTTCCCATGCCACGGTGACCGGCCCGGCGTTTAAGGGTTAAGTCAATTCATGATTTTCGAATCACATTTAACCCTTAAGCCTTAAAAGACTCCAGAGAGATAGTAGATATATTACGGTATAATTGGCATTTGCTACTAACAAAAAGCTTTAAATTGAAATCTGACTTGGTTTATAAGATTCTATTCATCTCAACTTTTTTTATAAATTATTGATGTCAAATTCATTAAATGTATAAATCCATTCCAAATACAAGAAAATATATTGTATTCTACTAATCACAAATGGATCTTTCATACCTTTAAGGATTAAACTCTAGAATGCTGAACAAACCAAAATGGTCCAATGGACAAAATGTGAACCAATGTAGTAGGCGGATGAAACACATTTTCATCCCAAATAAATTTGAGGCTTTTTTGAGTATGTGAGTAATAAATAGTGATGAAAATTCTCTCATTGAGGTGAAATTCATCTTTAAATGCAAAAAAATGCGTAAAAATTTGGATCTCCAAAATTGCTTTCTAGGTGTATTTTAGTACTTCCAATCACCTTGTGTAATCTCAAATTTAACCATAAAATGGTCATCTTTGAATAATAACCGAACTATTGAAATGAAGCTTACAAAGTATAGTTTCTACTCCAATTATAAATTTTGAAAAATTCCTCAAATTGCATGTTTTATTGCAGTTTGTACTTTGGACCTAAAATCACAATCTATTGATTTATTGTTTACATAATGGTAGGGAAATTTGGCTAATATTCTAATGTTCTAGACTATGATGTATGTTTGTTACAATTTTCAGATCTTTTAACTTGTTTGAATGTAATATGAATTTTCTTCACTTTTCTTTCCAAAAATCACGATAATATCAACTTTATACCAAAAAAATACTATTATTTTTGTTACATATAATATGTACATGCCTTCATCTACGATTATAGTATTGAATTTCAATATCGTTTATAGTGTCAAAATAGATTGTGGAAGGCATTTCTAATTCCACGGTAGTAGGCTTTGTCCTTTAACAATTAACCTCTAAGCTTTGAAATGACCATTTTATAGTTGCAACCTGTCTTTTACTAATTGCTTTTGGAAGGAGGGGGGGGGGGGGGGTGAATTAAAATTTTGAAAAATATACAAATATTTAAAAGACCACTTCTAGTTTACTTTCCAAACCAAATTGAATTATCTCTATTAAGTTAAACTCCCGACCAAGGCAAATTTATCAAAGTAGATCACCTTAACATTATCTTAGTGTAATAAAATTTGCTATTTGAAAAGAGTAATGATGTTCCATTCATCATTTTTCTTTTTTTCTTTTTTTAAGTTTACAATAGACCAAACAATTTTAATCAATCTTTTTAGAATTTAAACTCTCAAAGTGAAAATTATGATTTATACAAATTTTCAAAGGTTAATGCTTTTAAATCCATGAGAAATCTAATTAAATTGTTATTTGAAAGTTTAACCTTATGGATAATTTGTAGATATGATGGCCTACATTTTGTCTATTAAACCAAACTTTGCTAAATATATAAAAGGCACATGTTATAACATACTAGTATAGTTTGTGGAGTTGGTCCAAAATGTCACCCATACATAGGATTGTATTAGTAATAGTCTTGTAGTATTAGTAATAGTACAATAGAAGTGGTAGTAGTAGCAATTGTCTTTAAGTCTCATTTTTAATTTTGTTTTTTTATTTTCCTAATTATTTGTAGCCTTGAATACTTTCAAATTCTATAACATTTCTAGAGTAGGTCCAAACAAAGTTCGTCCACCCTTCGTTGTTGAGCACTTTCCAATTGTTCCAAAAACACTAAAGGTGGACACTCCATTCAGGACATATGATTTTAGAATCAATCAAACAAACAAAACCAGACAAATAACCTCTTTTAATATATAAATCTATGTTTTCTTCAATGTCCCTCAAGTTTTTCAGGATTAGCACCCTCATTTAGCACTTATTTCAAAGATATGTTATAAAATGTTTAATTAATAGCAAATATAGAATTGATGACCAATGAAAAGTTATAGGTTAGTGCAAAGATGACATTTCTACCATTGAATTAATCTCGTTTTTTAATTAGTCTAAGGTTATTTTAATTAAAACTTTCAATGAATTTTGAAAATTCAATTAAAAATCCCAAACTAACCAAAAGATTACAAAGATTGTGTAATGAATTCCATTATTTTATCTACTTATTTTAGAAAATCATATTATGAGTCTCACCTTTTGAACTAAGAGTGAAACTTGACATAACCTAATTTTTCTTCTCTTTTTTAAATGACAATATCTTATGTGGACAATTCAACAATGCATATGATATTCAATTAAGACATGAACCAATATAAATTTGGACTAATGAAAACCATTAAAGCACAAAGTCAAGATAACAGTTTGAACATATTTAATGTGGGCTATGTAAACACGTGCATGTTAAAGGATTACCTATCCTCCATCAAACCATGAAGATTAGAATCCATCATTTCTAGTTGCTCACATTAACACCCAAGCAAGAAAAATGGCAATACAACAAAAAAAAAGACTATAAAATATTACTTGGTTTTATTACTAGATCTAGTAACATTTTAAATTGATCACTCTATTAATGTTAGTAAAATGATCACTAAGATTCCAAGTAGTAAAATCAATCATGTCCTAATGTTCCCACTGGCGCTATCCTAAGGTTTGGAGACCTCAACTTGAGACCTAACAATGTTATTAAATATATTACTAGATTCAGTAAAAGCAAATGATTGATTTGAGTAACACATGATGTGTGGTTTAAATAAGACAATTTTTTTACAATTGGTATTTGATATGTTTTATTAGTTACTACTACTAATATCTCCATAATTCTTTATTATTTTTAACCAGTCATTTGAATTTGTTAACAACTACAAATAGACATACTAATCACTAAGTCATTCTAGTGATTAGTTTTACCTTAAGTCTTTAATTCTTGATTAGTTCTTTTTAATGAGGGAGTCACTTTGACGACCTATAGGGGATATGTTGGTTGATCCTATTTAGTAATACACAAAAACACTAAATTAGGAATTTTTACACTTGAATAAATGCATTATCTAAAGGCTATGGCGGAGTTCATTTCTTTCACTTTTACAATTTTACCCCCATGAATTTTGAATGTGAGAGTTTTTTTTTTTTACTTTTATTTATTGGAACGAACATTACAATTTTCAAAAAAATTGCATTGCTACGTAAATAAACATCCAATTGCAATTATTTGCAATAACTATATGAAATACTTGCAACAATATTTATTAATGTATCAAAAAAATTCAAAACAAAATATTTTATTTCAGTAAAACACAATGCCATACACTCCAAACTACACAATATTTGCACTATTTGTGCACCTTTTCCCACTTGAATCACATACGGTAACTGTTTCTTTATTTCCATTTTGCCTCGCTCTCTGCATTGTACTTCTCATGTTGTAGCATACCTTCAAGACGATTTCTTTTATGAGTAGTATCCAAGGTTCTTGTTACCATAACTTTTGTCATTGAAAACAAAATGATACCTATAATTCAAAATAAATAAACTTTTAATTATAAATATTTGCTAAATTTGGCACATTTTTCATATTCATTCTTGACATTTGACATAAAATGTAAGTGCCATGGACCTTTAGACTTCCACTAAGGTTTTTGCAAATGCAAAAATCTACATAAAATTTGAGCATCCATGACAAAAATTACTATATTAAGAAAATTAAAAACAAATGTCAAAGATCCAACTTATAATGTATGTGCCCCTAATCTCATGGGATTTTCATGGAAAGATTTAGATTCCAAACGCAAAATTCTAGATTGAATTTGAGCCTTTATAAGAAAAATGAATGTTATACTCAGGGGTTTTAGAATGAAATATTTGACATCTAACATCAAATTTACGTCCTCTTTGTTTTGCAAAAGCTTATAGAATGATTCCAATTCCAAATGCAAAAGTCTACATCGAATTTGAGCATTTGTAGAAAATTTGCTATATTTAGCAATATTTAAGTCAACTTTTCAACACCCACCATCAAATGTAAGTGCCCCTAATCTCATTAGACCGTCATAGAATGATTTTGATTCAAAATGCCAAAATCTAGATAAAATTTGAGCATTATTGGAAAACTTGCTATATTTAGAAAATATTAAATCAAAATTCTCACACTCAACATCAAATTTGAGTGCCCCTAAAACCATAAGACCCTCATACAATGATTTTAATTCCAAATGCAAAAATCTAAATAAAATTTGAGCATTTTTGGAATAACATGCTATATTTAGTAGCATGTGAATAAAATCTCCCACACCCAACATCATATTTAAATCCCCCTATTTCCCGAGGGACATTGTAGAATGATTCTAATTCCAAACGCAAAAATCTACCTGTAATTTGAACATTCGTGGTCAAACTTGCATTTTAAAGTAAATTTTAAAACATATTTTCAGCACCCAACATTAAATTTAAGTACTCCTAACATCTTGGAGGGATAATGTAGTGTTTCTAATTCCAAACACAAAAATCTACATAAAATTTAAGCGTTTATGGCAGATTTGCTAAATTTAATAGCTCGAATGGAACTCCGGCCAAAACACCTCAAATTTTTTATTCAATAAGGGTTTCAAGGAAGAACCCACAAATTTTTTGGAATTCAAACATGTTTGTGAGCAATATCCCACACAAAATTTAAATTCAAACTAAATTGGAATTTGAATTAAATGACAATAAAAAAAATGATTTCATTGAAATTGGCTCCCTGCAAAAACTCACCAAAATTTGAAGTCTAATGCGGTGTGTAGCAACGACCCACCAATATTTTACTCCAATAGAGGTCTTGGTGCAACAACTATATAAAGCAAATGAGGGCGCACAAGGACCTATATAAACCTTTGTCTTTATCTTTCCCATTATTTTATAATTACCCATTCCTTCCCCCTTTCTTCTATGTACCTTTGTACTTCTCAAACCCGCACTGGTGCTCGAAAATAGTGTCATGTAATACAACACAATTCTATCTAATTAGAAGTTGTTCATACATGTTTTGAATTAGTGAAGAGAAAAAGAAAAGCACAACTAAACATGGACTCTAAATCTTTAGATTTTTGGTGATCGTTAATGAAAGAAGAAAAGACAAGTCTCCCTATTTTGATTCTTAACGGGCCCTTTTCAAAATTAACTCCTTTTTCAATGGTTTAAAACTCTAAAGATGATAATTTCACATCAAAATTGAGCGGTTGCGTTGATTGCAGCACACACATTTGCCAAAAACCTCCTAAGATGTCTAAAGTGGAAATTTCAGATAATAGGACCCATTGACAAATAGTGTTTGCATTGAAGACCATTGGGTATTTATAGTTGTAGCAAAAGACAAATGAAAAGTCATTGAACCTATTTAATAGGCATTGTTGGGTGCCGTATTGCTGTAAATATGTGGGTATCGATTATTGAAAAAAATTGATTTAAAGAGATTTGATTGGTTGGTTGTTGGACACACACAAGTTATAACCCCTAACGGTTCTGATGTCCATATGTTGGATGTTTCTTAGCCTTGTTTTACTTCAAACAGTCATAACTTTTGCGTTCAATGTTCGGTTTTGATGAATATTTCCAAAAACTGCCCTCATAATGTCTAATTTCGATGGTAAAACTTTTAGAGCAATCGGAGATAGTGTGAATTTTTGGGAGTCTCTCAAAGTGAGGTACCTCTTTTTTTCAATAGTTTCATTCATTTTAACAGCGGAAACTTCGGCGGCTTGTATCTATTGAATCCAATGTTTGTTTTCATTGAAAACTATTCGGTTCTATTGTCTTTGATGTTTAGTTTATGTGGTGTATTTTTCATATCAATATGAGTTGTAAGAAACTTTTGGGGATTGCTTTAGTGCACAAGTCTAATTCGGACACTATTTGTTGTTTGTGTAAAATAGGTCACTTTTTGGGCTACTTTTGCAAGGAAAATTTCAATATGGGTAGCCAAATGACTCCAAATTTGATCCACATTATCTACAACATGTATACTACAAGATTGTACAGTTGAGATTTCTATATCTCACTTTCATTTAGACCTATAACACTTCAAGAACAATGATGTTTTTAAGCCCCAAAAAAACTAGGGATGCTTGGGGGTCAGGAATAACCGTATTAGATGAAGCTATATAACAAGGAATAGGTCCAAACGAATAAATCTTATTATATTGAATGAAATATTAATTATTGAACCAAAAAAATATTTTTATTTTGCATTCTTTCTCATCTTAAGACCACTTTATACTACACTAGGAGTAATCTATAGGTCAAGAATTGAAGGGAAATGGAGCAATGTGATCGAAGCAAATTTTAGTTCTTCATTGGATTGGGTTTACTCTACGATCAAGACTTATCTAGCATGAATGAAAAAATGACATTACCACCAATGTGGCTCACAAGGGGAGATCTCCGGAGGTCAAGTTTCTTACACAACCTCAAATCCTGAGACGAAAAACTTGACCTTTGAAGAACTGCAATTCCACTGGAGGCACATAGTGCACATCTCCACCATAGTGCACTTCTCCACCATAGTGTAAAATGGCCCTTATTTTGACTTATTTTGACACATATAGAGTTCAATTTCTCACAGAATTCCCCATACCCTAGAGGCTGAAATGCTTAAATAATCTATAGGTGACTCTATCTTAAAGTGGTCATTGGGGACAAAGGAAAGGGAAGAGACCCGGTGAGCCCCAAACCCTAATTGTGCGTTCGTAGCCACCACCCTCGCAGCGTCAATGTTAGTCATGGCCACCATAGCTGCGACCTCTGGCCCCCTCGTGTGCTCCGCGGCGCTGCAGCGCCTGGACTCGACTACACGCCCTGCCATGTTGATGAGCAGTAGTCGGGTGGCCCTCGTCGGCAGTCAGGGCATGGGATTGCTGAGGCGCCTCAAGGTTCCTCGAGGATTGCAGGTGCGGCAGCACAGCCGCGCGGCGGTGCGAGCCGTCTGGAAGCAGGAAATGCTGTGGGCCGAGGCTCCCGTGGCGGACGTCGGCCTTGCCTGCGAGGAGCATTATCACTTCGTGCTAGATATCAGCGCCAATCGCGAGTTGATGGAGGGCCACACCAAAGCTGGCCAGTTTGTGCAGGTGAATGCCTCGCCCGCCTTTGTGTTCTGGTATCAATTTCGATTTTCGTAGCTCTGTGAATTGTACCTTCAAATGGGGGATGATAGGGTTAACCAGGTTCAATGTTCTCTCTCTCTTCTGCGAACAGTGCATAAACATCAGCTTGTATTTGTATGGAGAGATGGCTTTCGAAACCACGGATGAGAGTACTGCAATTCTGATTTCTTTTCAAATCGTTAGTCAGAGGACGTGACGAATACAGTAATGTCCAGGCTGTAGTCGAGAATGTGTTGATTTTCATGTGGTTCAGCGTTTACAGAACAGGATGTGGTTTCGTATTGACGCGTTTCCCCCTCTTCTCGTCCTGTTCACCTACTTGAGTGGTTATCTCCACATTTATTAGGGCATGGATTGCGATAATTATCCTATCAGTTTCAGTGTACGTATCTGCTTTTAGTGTCTTTTTCCTGCCTGAGTTCTGTTGTTACTTGTTACTTTTGGAGCTCTGTAAATTGAAGCTTCGAATGAGGGATGATAAGGATAGCCAGGCTGAACGCTCGTAATCTGGTCTACGAACAGTGAATAAACATCAGCTCGTATTTGTATGTAGAGATGACTTATTAATCCACGGATGAGAGTACTGAAATTTTGAATTCGTCATTTAGACGACGCGTTGGATAATTGCTCAGTCTCGTTTGGTGATCCATACAATAATGTTGAGGCCGTAGTCGGGAATGTATTGACTTTCATGTGCTTTGGCATTAATAGAACATGACGTGGTTTCGGATGGACGTGATTTCCGCTCTTCCCTTGCTGTGCACCTACTTGAGTGATGATCTGCGCATCAGGGCATAGATTGCGATAGTTGTCTTATATGTTTCCGTTCACGTATATGTTTTCAGTTTCTTTTTGCTGCTTGTGCGTTTTGGTTTGACTTGTTATGTTCGTAGGTATGCTTCGAACGAGGGATTTTATGGGCAGCACGACAAGCTCAATGCTCGTGAACTCATACACTCACAATAGAAAATTCCAACTTTGTATGGAGAGATGGCACCGATGGTACTACTCAAATTTTGGAGTTTTTAAAGCCACTATTTAGAGGACGTGTACCTGGTCAATGATTATGTGAGGATTAGTGGCCTTACTAATTACTGTTGCTCAGGTTGAATTCTGCAGCCTTGTTTTAGGATAGTTTGTACTGCAGATGGCCTGAAAGAAAACCCAGGGTTTCTTCCTCCGGGTTCAGTACGTTGAAGACCGCGCAGTTCCCGGCTTCAGGGATCCTCTTAAATCTGAAACCCCATGGAGCAAGCCAGTAGAGTTTATAATAGGGTTTGTGATGAGGCCGGAATGGCGGTGCAATGAGGGTCTAATGAAAGGGGTTTCCCAGAGGTTTATGTTATTGCCGTTTGGTTTTTATAATTAGACTGGGCTCCGTTAAATTCGGGTAAGACCAGAAAATACAAAGAATAACGGGTCTGTCCTCTATACTACTGTGTTCCTTGTTTTCTGATCCATGCCGTAACTTTTGTGCGTAGATCAAAATCGGCAACAGCAAGCCAGCATTTCTCGCCATTGCTTCCGCCCCTAAAGTAGCAGCCGCTGGGTCGATGGAATTTTTGATAAAGGCCGTGGAGGGCACCACGGCGGGGTCGTTGTGCAACTTAGGAAAAGGCGACAAGGTAGAACTTAGTCAGGTGATGGGGAGCGGCTTTCGCATGGATCAGGTTGCACCTCCCGAAGACTATCCCACGATTCTGCTCTTCGCCACTGGTTCAGGAATTAGGTGCGTTTCGAGTAAATTCTCAAGCTTCCCGTGGCATGGATTTACTAGGCTCTTAAATTGTGAATAGGTTCTGAGTTTTAACCATGGCTCATTGTCCACGACAGTCCAATCCGCTCGCTGTTGGAGGCTGGGTTTGATGCCAGGAAACGGAAAGATGTGCGTCTTTACTATGGTGCACGCAACTTAGATCGGATGTCTTATCAGGTATCGTGATATGAATTGTGTTGCTTCTGATTTGAATTGAGTTACAATCAAATTGGGTTTCAGACCATTTTCCTCTCTGATCGTCTAGTTGTACCTGATTATATGTCCGAGCACTTACTATAACTTGCAAACGATTTTTATAAGTTGAGTATTTCGCATGTCACAGGATAGATTTAAGGACTGGGAGGCATCAGGTGTTCAAATTGTGCCTGTATTGTCTCAGCCTGATAGTTCATGGAATGGTGCTCAAGGATACGTCCAGGTAATGTATTGTCATTAAGTTCTTCAGAATTGTTGATGCTTGTGCGACTGAATTCAATCAGTATGTTTCCTTTTTTTCTACTGCGGATACATGCCAGCGTGCTTTTTCAGATATTCGGCCTCGGTTATTCAGGTGGCCTTTTGTACTTGTTTATTCTTATGGCTGGTGTGAATACGTATGTTAACCATTGAGTGGGGTTGTTGTGTGATGGTATCTCAGGCAGCATTTGCAGATAATAAGGGAGTCATAGTTGGATCTCAGAGTGGTGCAGTGTTGTGTGGACATAAACAAATGACACTGGTATGCTGTCCTTAACAGGGTGGACAATTGCTGTTTTCTTTTAAGCGTATTGGAATGGGTAATAGAGTAGTTTTCCTGACAATTTTTTGATGCGTTCTTTATACAATATCTTTATACAGTTTCCATTTGAATATAGGTCTTGGGGTTTTATTCTGATTTGTGCAATGTTCTGAACAGGATGTGACTGACTTGCTTCTGGCTGATGGGGTACCGAAGGATAAAGTTTTGCTGAACTTTTGAGACACTTGTGGTTCAAGGTAAGGAATTGAAAACAACATTGTGTGCTACTTTGTAGTTTAACCGTAATTTTGTTATTTTCAGTTCGACTGTTGTATTTATTATCCCGGTGATGAGAATTTTAGTAATCCAAAGCATGCGCAGCTGTACCATGCTGTATTGCTCCCTTCCTTGTATCAATGAGGCTAGGTGAAGCGGTGTAGATGGTATTTATGCTGTTTGTGAGCGCGTGTGGATTTCAGGCATCGACCAGCTGAGGGAACTGTGTACATGCTGACGTTAAATAGTATTAGTCGAGTCTTAGCTCAAACACATGAATGGATACGTTTCTTTGCTTCTGTATTTGAATCCCAGTGATGACACTTTTAGTAATCCGAAGCATGTACAGTCGAACTAATCTATATTGCTCCTTTCCTGAGGTTAGGGGAAGCGGTGTATATGGTTTCTATGCTGTTTGCGAGTGCATGTGGATTCTAGGCTTAAACTAGCTGAGGGAACCGAATGTGATGAGTTAACTCATGTCAAATGAGCATCTTCCGAGCCCTAATTCATAGCTGTGGCTATGAATCTTCGATATGATAATCATAGCGCGGCAGAAAGGTTTGCAGATCTGAAGATCAGAGCATGAGTCTTTCTAGAAAGGTCGGGAGCAATTGTCATCATCTAGCAACAATACAGAGATTCTTTTCCCAGTGAGTCTTCACCCCTTCTTTTACATTGTACAAGATCCCGGCAACCTGATTACTGTCTTTTCTATTCAGTAATCTTGTATGAAGTTTTATGATCTCAAATAAGTAACGATAAGGGCTGCTCGTTTCTTCATGTTCTTTTGCAGTGATGATATTCGTATTTTAAGCTTAATTTCTTACATTACATTGTTTAATGCTTTTAAAAAATTTGTACGCATATCCCTTAGCTTTTGGATGTTTGTGCAGCACATTTTTGTAATGGTTACTTCAAAATTAAGTTGTGAAATCGAGTGGTGGTTGACTGATGCTGTTACTGTTGAACATTCAGAATTGGGCTTGTAAATAATGGTGTTCCTAAGCGCATGTAATTCACTACGATGCTTGTTTACGTGTGCAGAAACTTGATTCGCATAAAGAGTGGCTGCATCAGCCGAGCAAGCTCTGCCCATCTCTTACTAACTTTGAAATTCGAGGTCAGATAGCAGTACATGTAATAATGATGAGTTGTATTTTACCTTAAAAATACATTATTCTTTCACATCAAATTACTTTCAGTTAATCTATCCGGGTGCCTCCTAGTTGGGTCTGTTATTCTGTACTGTGGAATTGTGAGCATTCTGCTTTGGCAGTAATGCAGGATCATTCTGCTATCGCACTGATGTGTGTTAGACCTACTAGTGCATGATGTATGTTGGCATAGGAAGTGGAGTTTTGATTCTTGTCAATCTATTATAGAGTGCATCTGCAAAATTTGCAGAACAAGTTGTTGGTCGTACTATCTGTGCTCCTTGATTGTTCGGGAAGCAGGGTTGTATCTTTCAGTTTCAACAAGCTCGATCTAGATAAAGAACATGGAAGGGATTTGTCTTACATGTCTAGACGTGGGTGATAAACTGGTCCTACTGAATCCATCTTGAATATGGAATTGGAGTTTGCTCTGCAATACTTAAGATACTCTGGAGCAAACTTTACTGAGTAATCATGTCCTACCCACGTACGGGATTTTTTTAGGGTTTTTGTTTCTATAATCTGTTAAATGGAATGTACCGTAGTTAAAATTTTGATTACATGTTTGCAACATTTCATTCCCCCCAACATACTATGTGTATGAATAAGACATGGAACTATGAAGCAAATAAGATTACGACTCGTAAGTGTTCATTCGGTACCAAAATGGTGGGTAGTAGGGATTACATTGACACAATTGGCCATTTGTTTGAAATTGCGTTTTCTTATTAACTGTACTACAATCTCAAATTTTGTCATCTCAAATTTTGTCATTATTCTTTGAAATTTTTTCTTGAAATTTTTTATTTGGAAGATAAAAAAATTTGATTGGCTTTGTGGCAATGTAATTCTTGGTTTCAATTGTTGTTTGGGAGTAAAAGTTATACCCAAACATCACAAATAGAAATCTAAATCTAGGAGAAGTAGTATCTTTGAGCCCTACTTTTTACTTTTCAATTTTTGGTAGCTATGAATACTTTGAAATTCCACAATTTTTCCATTATAGATTCGAAGGCATGAAATATTGTACCAGTAGTTCTAAAAATGTGGTTGGGAGAATCATGGTTTAGGAGATTTCACTGAATCAAACAAAACAAACAACTCAATTTAATACGTAAACAAGTATGGTACATGCCATTGGCTTGAATGATTCAAATCTCTGTGTTATTCTTTGTTTAGTAGAACTAAGATGACATCAAAGACCTTTGTGTTTCATTTTCAAATTTTAATTCAATTTTCAATGATAGATATCAGTTGAAGTTTATGACTTTCAACACCGCATTGAGAATTTGTGTGCTTGGCATTATAATCATGTATTTGGCCTTCGTCCTGTGAGATATGCAAGTTTTGATGTTTTTGGGAAAAAAAATGTTGGTACATTTTCATTTTAGGCGATTTTGTCAATAGAAGCACGTGATTCCACATTATGTGAGAATTTCAAAATTTTCCCTTCAAATTCTCATAAACTGTAATATTGTCACATTCCATCCTTTTCGGCAATTACCATACATTTCCCTAGAATTTATTTTTCCACATGCATGACACATTAATATGTACAAAATCTAATCACTGTCATTCTTTGCTTCTTACCAATCATACTAAACTTTTCAAAATTTGAGCCACATATTTGAAGTTACCCTACTTTCAACATTCGAGATATAACATTTGTAAAGTCATTCAATATAAATATATTATTGTGAAGCAAGGTACTTCACAACTTCCAACACAATACACTATACACTACCCCCTTTACCCTAGATTCTCTACGCAACTCTAGTAATCCTCTATATCATTTTGCAAACGGTCATTGTTCATTTGCTCTAATTGCATTGCAATGTACTATAGTACGTGGGGTTTCGACTACGCAGATATGCTTGTTCTTTTCTCTGTCATTACACCATGCATTGGAATGAAAGTGTGCCTTGAATTCGTACGCCTTGTACTCTCAGAATCGATATTCTATGAAAATGTAGTTGCTTCATTATTAATCCAATCATGTCTCTCATCGAACGGCTCCCACCAAGCTCCCATGCAGTTTCTGTACCGTTGTGCACTATAACGTCGTGCATCATCAACTCATGCAACCATTACTGGCCAATACCAAAGAACTTTCATCCTCGTCCTCCATGAACGTTGTCCAAACTCCAATATCTTTGCCACATAAAAGGTACGCCACCTCGTACTTCATTTAGTTCCACTATAAGTACCACAAACTGTCCAATTTGAATGTCGGTCTCTTGATTGTATGCTGCAAATGGATCTCTTGCAGCCTCAACATGTGCAAATGATGATGGTTCCTTGGACCTCTAGCCTATCCTCCTCCGACTCGTTCTTGTAACCATTGATTCCATAGGTCTGCTCCTACAAGGTCCGAAGTAACCTCAACTCTCTAGGTTTGACATTGAGACTATGATTTGATCGACTATTACATCCCTTGCACTTCAATCTATATCTAGTATCCTTGCAATTGCATTTGTATTCCCGCCATGTCCATCCACTCTTTCACCTGGCTAAAAAACTTTGTCCTTTTAGAGATATGTCTCTCATAAGAAAATCGTTTAAATACCACACAAACCATTCTGCTTGCTCGATCGCTTGCAAGTTCTGCTTGATATTCTGTAATTTCTCTACAAACCTCTCCTTGTATACCACGAATTCCTTCAAAGCTTTCAATTCCCTTTTGTATGCATTGTGCACTTCTCCAAGCTTGGGCTTCCTCTTGTTCGTTGGTACTGACGCCAAACAAAATTGCACCTCTAAAGGTCCCTAGGGATCCTTCGTGTAAAGCTTGTGCTCTCTATGTAGAACCTCATATGATGCGGAAATGTGATGCCCACTAATTGAATCTCTTCCCCTCATCAAATAGGGTGTAATGAATTTCTTCCAATTCCATACATTCTCAAGATGTTGTGCACTTACGAAAGCCTTTATATACAAAGTACCCTTCTTCAGAAGCTCCAACAACTCCTTCAATGAATTAATATTTGTTCTCTTCAACGTATTGGATACTATGCTAAAAGGTTCATCGATGTCTTCATGGGTGTCCCTTACCAACAGAAAACAAAGTTGCATTTCTTTGAAATACCCCATTATGACTAGAATAGCACAAAGTCCAAATATGTATATGTTCTTGTTTTCGTGAGTGCAATTATGTGCTTGAATTGTAAAGTCGGAGGCAACGCACCCTTCTTTATTTTCACATTTGCTTCCACATTCATCACCAACGTGATGACTTGATTGCTATCATGCTTGTCGTGAGTATCTATCCATACATCTGCATACAACTCAATCCATAT
>CAXARX010000634.1:0-18778 GCA_963971425.1 Bryoerythrophyllum caledonicum | reverse complement strand
GGTTGATTGTGAGAGATCATCACATGGTGAATCATGCATATAATAGTGTGAAGTGCAACACTATTTCTGGTTCAAAGACCTTATACTCTATCATGGATTTTTCTATAACTGATCCTACTCTCCTTAAAACTCGTGCATTGTCATGTTTTTGTATTGCATGTGTTCATGGTGATTGGGTTGATTGGGTTGATGTAAGAAGTAAAATAAAATTATTGAAATTATCTGAATATTATTTTTGAAGTTGAAGAAAAATGTATGCTTCTGTTAATGATTTTGCAATCCCTACATAATTAGAGGGAAAACATACTTATATGAAGTATTCGTGGATGTACATGGTACAAGCACTAAGAAGTTGAATTTTACTAATTTTGTTTGAAATTTAGTTTTATTTTCACAAGTTAACCCCTAATCGTTTAGCCTACATTGCTTTGGTTAAACTTAATCGCTTTTTAACTTTTATAAATGTATAATAATTTTCAGTGATTTTTCTCACATAGGCTATTGTCAAACCAATTTTTTCTCATTTTTTCATAATTATTTAATTGAAAATGAGTTTTATACAAAATTTATAAGTTTTAATCTTATAATAATCATAGTAAATACAAAAATTAATGAATTAGTATCAAATTTTTAGGAAAAATGTAAATAATAGTGATGAACAAGAGGTAGTAGGGCTATACTATTTGAGCTTGCACGTAACGAAATTTGGTTGAAATATTTATTTTGTCGTGTATATTTGTACTTTAGGAAGTTAGTTTTTCAGAGTTGTACAAAACCCAATTTTAACAATTTACCCAAAAAAATTGGGTTAGAAAATACAAGATAATCTCCTCACTTTCTCAGTTGGTACTATTTTCATTTGAAATTATGAACTACATAAAATGAGTATTTGACTTATACATTGACTTGATTTAGTGGCTCTTTAGACCTTTAGGGATTAGCCTATGTTATCACTTTAAAGTTTCCAAAATTGCCATTCCTAAGACAACTATGAAATTATGCTTGCAAAATATCAATTTTTGACACATATAACCGTAGGATCTTGTAGTAAAATGTCTTGAGAGCATGTACTATTCTATGGTATTGAACAATTGAAGCAAGGGGAATGCATGAAGACCATGGATCTAACAAAGCAAGGGGAATGCATGAAGACCATGGATCTAACAAAGCAAGGTATTCAATTTGTATGGAAGGGTATTGGAAGCTATCCAGCAAGGGACACGGTCAGGTTATGAAAGATGCAACTATATTTTCTTGAGAAGACATTTCGAGGAGAATAACGATTGGGCCAGTTCTTGATAACAATGTGCGAGCGCACATCGTTGTAACACAAGAAATAATCATAATTCCTCATGAAGCAAAACCACATGTAGTGGAGTACATTGCATTGCAATTAAAGGAAATATACAATGACCTAGATGCTTATTGATTAGGTGTCGTACACTCTATAAGCGGCAAACTGCTAAGATTTGTAGTGTACAAGAATAGTAGCTATAGAATAGGCCAAAACATGTATGCTTCGGTTGATTACATCTCGAACTAGGAGGAAGACGATTTTTCAACGGAAATTGCACTCATTATATGAATTCATAGGTTCGTACTACTATCGAAAAAATTCCGTGCAATCAAAACATTGACAACTTTCGTGCGTTTATAATATTGTATTGTTATAAACGAATGTTGTGCAACTTCCGTATAATTGAATTATATGTTGTTTTTGCATGGAATTAATACTTTCATTAACAACTAATTCCGTGTTGTTTCTACACGAAATCTATACAAAATAATTGTTGTTAGTTTGGGGAAATATTTTTTTAGTATTTTACATAAATTTCTACTCTTTACTTATTCCCCACTATGAACCCCGTGAGGGCCCCACCACCAACCCTATTTAGCCTATCAACTTGCTGGCAACCAGATTCAAACCCCAAACCTCCCTCAAACCGGAAGTATTACCTTAACCACCACACCACATAATTGCACATGTGCATGAGATTAAATTTTTATTTACTTAAACCCTTGGAGAGTCTTTGGGAATTTTTTTCTATGTCAAATTTTCTTTTTTCAAATTTCTTTTTTGGAAATGGATGATGTAGGCTTTTTTCTACATGTATGATTTTTTTCAAATTTTTCCAAAACTATAATTTTTAATCCAAATTTTCAATCGCAACCGTCGCTACAATTTGATTTTTTTTCCTGCTAACTTTGGGAATTTTTTTTCAAATTTGTCAAAAATTATTTTTTTTCAAATTTTTTTTGCAATGGATAATGCAAGCCTTTTTCTACGTGTACGATTTTTTTCAAATTTTTCCGAAAATTCTTTTTTTTCCCAAATTTTTAGTCCTAGCCTTGGCTATGATTTGATATTTTTTTTACCGTTGTATTTAAAAAGAAACTTATGTCCAAAATATACTTTTTTCAAATTTTTTTGGCAATGGATGATGCAAGCCTTTTTCTACATGTATAATTTTTTTTCAAATTTTTCCGAATTTATTTTTTGACCAAATTTTGATGGCTACAGTATTTTTTCTTTTCTTTTTTCTTACTGTTGTCTTTGGGATTTCTTTCTTCGTCAAAATTTCTCTTTTTCCTCAAATATTGTTCGAAAAAATCTCTATGGCTCAAAGTTATTTTTTCTCTCACTATGGTCTTTAGGGATATTTTTTACGTAAAGAAAAAGAAAATCCAATTTTCTTTTTCCAATAGATTGTGGAAGCTTTGTTTTCTACATCTAGGATTTTTTATTTTATTTTTATCAAACTTTTTAAAAAATTACAGAATTTCCTTTCTAGAACAAAGACTACAACAAAATCGCACGTATTCCGTGCGAAACCTTGAAGTAGTGTTGATATGACACGAAATCCGTATATATTGACTACGCACTGATTTTATGTCACTTTTATAAAACATCGTTTGGGCACGAAATTTGCACTTTGTTTCTCACGCACGGATTTTGTGCGCCATTAATATATTGGAAATATGCACGGAAAAGACACGATATACGTGTACTTATCATGAATATCGTTTCCGTGCGGATTTGACAAAACGAAGCCCATGGAATTAGTATGTTTAGATAAAGAAATAGAATCCATACGGAAACAATTAATTTTCGGTCATATAGGACATTTGAGATGTATAAAACTCAATTTAAGAAGATTTCATGTTTTCATAAAAAATGAAAATATCTTTGTTCTCTTTTACTACAGTATTTAAAGTCCCAAATTTATATATCATGCATGTGTGCAAAAATTGACATGAGAAGATATTATTGCATTGTTTCAAATGTCCGCTTTAGGGGATTTTAAATCTCCAACTAGGAAACCTAATCAAAATGATATTTTTACACCCCTATATTTTCAAACATAGAGCATTTGGATTCGACGGATTCGACGGAAGCTAAATGCATTGTTGACCCCTGTTTAAGTGCAATTATTCCTAATTCGGTCTTTGTTTTGTTTTGTATTGTTTTAGAGAACTGATATTTCATATATTGTGTGTCTGTTGGGAGGTGTATGTAGTGTTCAACGAGGAGGGTGCCCGTACTTAGTTTCGTGGTGTTTCGACAAAACCTACAAAAGTTATTGAATTTCAAAGTATTTATGGCTACCAATGATATGAAAATTTAGAAAATAGAAAGTACATGAAACTTGGAGACAAATGTTGCTAGTGCTACCACTTCTACTCGACTATTACAAATTATTCGATCCTACGTACAAGAGACATTTTGTAGCAATAACACATACGAGTTAAATTAGGTTGTTTTGTTTTGTTTTGTTTTGTTTTAGAGAATTCATATCTCATAGAACGGGTGTGTGTTGGGGGTGTATGTGGTATCGTTGTAAAGTGTTCAAAAAGGAGTGATGTTGACGCTAAGTTTCGTGGTGTTTCGATAAAGTTTACAAAAATTATGAAATTTCAAAGTATTTATGGCTACCAATAATTAAAAAATTTAGGAAAATAGAAAGTAAATGAGACTTAAAGACAATTGCTATTACTATCACTTCTACTAAATTATCACTAATTGGATTCTATGTACGGGAGACATTTTGTTGCAACGGCACTAATCTATACGTAAAATTAGGTTGTTTGTATTGTTTTGATTTGTTTGATTTGTTTTGTATTATTTTAGAGAACTCATATCTCATCAACCGGGAATTCCTTGGGGATAAAGAAGGTATTGTTGGAAAGTGCTCAACAAATAGGGGTGCCCGTACTTTGTTTCATGGCGTTTCGAAAAACCATGCAAAAATTATGGAATTTCAAAGTATTTATGGCTATCAATAATAATAAAAATTAGAAAATAGAAAGTAAATGAAACTTGGAGATAGTAGCTACTACTACCACTTGTACACCACTATTTCTAATTCAATGCACGGGAGCCATTTTGTGGCAATGACATAGGCCATACTAGTCTATATATGAAATTCTCATGTTTGTTTGTTTGTTTGTTTAGAAATTTACATCTCATGAACCTGGTGTCTCTCGGGAGAGTTTTTGGTGTCGTTGGAAAGGTCTCGACGAGGACGGGTGCATGGAATTAGTTTGGATGTGCGATGTGCAAGTTATGAATTTAAAAAAAATAAAATTGAATTGATAATTTTTTTAATTGAATTGAATTCGAGTTTTTCACTCGATTTGCAAATTTGAAGAGTTATGATGTATGAGATAAACATTGCAAAGGTGAATAGTTAAAATAAACAAAATACGTTGTATGACTTTTGACAATAACTTTTCACTTGTAGTAGATAAACATACTATATAAGCTCGCTTGATTCATCGCGTGACCTTCTATATTTGTCGTAGCTACACTAATAATATTAATTAGTGTTTAGTGAAGATTAATGTAGTCTATAGTGTTTACTCTTGAACACCAATTTCCAACTACTTTCCATTTAAAACTCGAAATCAATGCGCCTCCTTCCGCTTCTACCACCTTTTCTTTCGCCGCTTCCCTCCTCTCCGCCTCTCTCCTCTCCGCCTCTCTCATCTCCGCTTCTCTCCTCTCCGCCTACTCATCTCCGCCTAGCTCGGATCACGATGGGGTGCCCAATACTCGTTGCAGCCCTCTCAACGCTTTAGTTTTTTTGGTGCTATAGGAAAAAGTGGAATGCAGTGCCTTAAAAGAGCTTTGAACACCATATTCATTGAAATGAGAGTTTTCTAGGGAAATGAGAGTTTTCCAATGTAATTTAAAGGAAAAACAACCTACAATTAGAAAGTTTAAAGTCAATTCGATGAAAGGATTTATGTCAATTTAACTCGATTCGTGCTAAATTGATATAAAGCTTGTTGAAGTAGTGGCTAACTCACAATTAGTATAGTAGATGCTACAAATGAAGTAGTGGCTACTCAGAGTTAGAATAGTAGGTGCTACTTTCAGGTGATAGTAAGCATGACGAACTATCAGTTGAATAAAGCGATCTACTATTTACGTTAAGCTCTCTACACCTTTTCCACAATTTACACTAGGTGTTTATTATCTAGTGTTCAAAAGTTTTATCTTAATTTAGCTTGATTCGAAATAAATTGATATAAAACCTTTCAGAATCAACTTAAAATTGAAAGGTTTTATATCAATTCAGTTCGATTCGAGTTGAAAACTCTCATTTTCATGAAAATTTTAATGAAAATAGGTGATTTAAGTTGACATAAGGAAGGTTGGTTTGAGAGGTTCCAATACTCCCATTTTAATGAAAGTGAGTAGATGACAGCTCTCTTCAAGGATTTGAGTAGTCTTACACCGAAATCGAGTTGTTGTCTCAAGTTCATCACCGAAACCTCGTGGAATTCATCGATTACTGCAACAACTGGGCAGAACACGTAAATAAATCAGAATGTGCGTATGGTTCGAACCACTGTCTTGTGACTTGAAATAGAGCTGAACATTCAAGATTAAATTATATTTAAACTTTCAGATAGTCAAGAATTAATTTTGGAATGAATGAATTCGTAAAGCTGATCGTAGAAAATTTAGATTGTTGCAGATACTAGTTTACAAATTCATGCTAAAAGGAAATATAATATGGTTCTTTTTATTTGAAATTGGAAATAAGTGGTAGTCTCTGTAAACACTAAATATGAACTTTGTAAAATTTAGAAGGTGTAAAACATCATGGGTGATGGCAATTAGAGTTGAAGTTGAGACTTAGTGTGTACACATTTTTTATTCAATTGACATTTAGTGTTCAAGTTTGTAATTAGTGTTATAAACACTAATTAACATTATTAGTGTAGTGGACACATATCATATGATCTTATGTATAGAAGACATTTTGTAGCAATGGCATAGGACATACGATCTTAACATGGAAGATATTTTTGTGACAATGACAAAGGTCACAGTAGTCTATACATGAAATTTGCATGTTTATTTGTTTGTTTTGTTTGCTTAAAAATTTATACCTCATAAACCAGGTGTCATTTGGGGGCATTCTTGGTACCGTTGGAAAGGTCTCGATGAAGAGGGGTGGACGGAATTGGTTTGGAGGTACAATGTGCAAGTTATGAATTTTAAAAATTGAATTGAATTGCAAGAGTTGTGATTTGTGATTTGCGTGACCTTCTACAAGACCTTTCGACTCAAACTAGATAAATATACTTCATACTATAATTTCTTCACTAAAATTTTCACTTCAAATAATTCAAGTACAAAGTTTTTTTCTTCTTCAATATTCTCTATTGAACAACCCCTTCGGACTTGGTTTAACATTTAATCCTTAAACGTCAAGGTAAACCCATTGGGCTTATTAAACGGAGAATCTTGAAGGAAAAAAAGAATTTACTGAATCATTCGAGGAGAAAATTGTAGTGAACAAAGATGTTGCAAATGCGAAACTATAGAAACAAATTTTGTCAAATTTCATCAAGTGTAGAAAAAATGGCAATTGCACAAAGAATTGCAAATCGCATTCTTCAATTTGTTGGGCAAGCCTGCTATCTGAAAAGCTGCACCCGACCTGAATTTCAAGGAAATTTTCAAAATTTTCAAAATTATTTTTTTATTTTTTTTATATTCCTATCAAACCTATCTTTGCCTCGCCATTGCTGGCAGAGCATTTGGGTTGATTTTTATTTTATTTTATTTTAAATTTTAATGTTATTGTTTGCACTTTTGGGTGCTTGTGAAGTCTCAATAGTGAGATTTTTCACGGGCTGCCCCATTTGAACCCTCTTGATGTTTAAAGGTTAAGGGTTAACATACCAAATTCACATAACATTTTTCAAAAAATTAGGATAAAAATGAATATTGTGGAAACCTACGTGCCTCACAACTGAGTCTTCATTCACACGGCCCAGACCACCTGCCCGAAGACAGGCATCACGTGTCTGGGTCCCGAGGGGATTTGGACCCCACGATTGGGAATAATATAAGGCATCAAACTTCTCAAGAATCAATTTTCAGTTTGCTCCGAATCAACGTGACTTTTAAATGCAGCGAGTGCAGTGGTCCATACGGTAGCACACTCCCGGCCAGTCCTTTTAGTTGCTACTCATTGGTTACATGCTTATAAAAAGCCCAAAGCCATACAAAACATAACAATCACTCAAATTGTAGATGGATGAATCATGAATTCCCATCATTTCAGTAACTGAAAACCGGGCGGACGGTTGACGGAGCTGGGGGATGCTGACGTGTACGAAAGCGGGTAAGAACGAACCAAGCGTCGTGCTCATGCACGACGCTGAGGTGGAAAAAGAGTGGGGTGAGGAGGCCTAGCGTGGCAGTGGGTCCGGCCACGTCGGAATGTCGCCACCTGCCACCAACCAAAACCCCCCGTGCCCAGATCCGGCAGTTGTTCGAGACCATGGTGAGGTCCTCCTCACGGCGGCGGATTCTACTTGCCTACCGCCTTTTCAAATTCATACTGTCACCGAAAACGAGGAGACGAAGCTTCGTAACTACTTAATATTGTCTGCAATTCTGCATTCCATTTAGTTGCATGCTCATTCCATGCTTTCGTAGAACAGAGCTCTTCTGTCGATTCTCTTTTTCATTCAATACCGTCCTTCCTTTATTGCGCAATTCCGATCACCCTGCGCCTGGCAGTTAGTTTGTCACTTTTCATCGCGGACAGCTTGTGCTAACAAAACCTTGAACAAAGAATTCTTGCAAGGGATTTTTATTGGAGCGTTACGTTGAGGTCAAACTTGGTGTTCGAAGCTGGCGTCCTGGTATTTCTTTTCTTTTTCTCGTCCTGGAGGTGCGTGAGTTTGTTACAAATTTGTGTAGAGGTGGTGGACTTACGAGTTTCTTTTACTGTTCTATGAGAACAACGATTTAGACTGAAATAAAATTCCCGGCGTGCGGTGAAATTTTTTGTGGTGTGCTTTTGCTGGTAATCTTGGTGTAATTCTTGCCGCGTTCGAGGCGTTTGGTGGTGTGTTCGTAAGTGTTCGTAAGTTTCGGTCTCGGTTTGCTGTACGTAGAGCATGTGTGTGAAGTTTTCAGCGTTTAGATCTGTTTTCGGTGAGACCACGGGTATGGCGGTGCTGTGCTTGTACGGATGCATTCTCGAGGGAAGACGGTAGTTAGTTACGACGGTGACTCGGGAATGGATTATCTGTTTTGTGGTAACTTGTGCGTTTTTTGGAATGTATTTTAGGATATGATTCATAAAGGTTGCTTCGCTGGTACTGAGGACCGATTTCCTTTGAATGAAGAATCATGTCCATGATTTGAATGTTTGTTCTCTTCTGTAGGTGCAGGTCCTGGTTAGCTATGCGTTTATTGTTGGTAGTATTTTCTCTATTCGGGAAATTAGATTGAAACTTTTAGTGTAGTCCTATATTAAAATATTAGTGGGACTTGTGCCCATGAGCACAGAACAAATTCCTGACTGGGATAGTTGAGTGAGCTTCGTTGTTATTAGGGTAACGAAACGTAGCGGAGACTAAAGTTTCGAATCTTTTCATTTTTCTTTATTTTGTGATGGTAAGCTTGGATTAGTGTGGAATTGCTGCGTGTATGCATATCCGTAGGTCGATGAGCTTGAATTGTGTACATGTTGCAGAGAATATTCTCAGTTTTGGGCAGTGTCCATGCAGGTGTTTTGTTTGCATTGATCGGTTGTCCCTTCCGTATCAGCAGACGTAGAAAACGCTACTGTCCCTGTTCCTAATCTCTATGTTAAATTTTCTGACGGCAATTAATTCTAACATCGATTGTTAAGCCTACGCGCTGGCCAGTTTTAGAATCTCAATGAGTGTTAAGTCATATCGTTGATCTCGTGCTCGATTAAAAAGTACTTTCTTGTAGGATTTTGTAAATTGTTTTGACACTGAGCTGCTTCATTATTCTCTAAAGGCTTGTGTATTGACACCTTGTTGTGAACAGACAAATCATGTTGACTCGTTCGGCAATAAGATTACTCGGAAAAACTCGCGATTTTGCGAGGTACAATAATGAGGCTTCTTCGAAAGCCGCACGTCTTGCTTCACTTCTCTATTTGCAAGGGAGCAGTCCCCTTGTGACTGAACTGAGCACGTCGGTTACTTTGAATGGAGAGAGTTCTGGTTTGCCGGAAGGGGGAGCCTTTAGCGGGCATCGCATGTACAGCACTACAGGGCTTCGAGTGGCAGAGCCATTGCAACAAGGGATGACAGAGATGATGCCCGCTTTGGCTCCTTTGCCATCTGATATTCGCTTTGAGGACCTTACCATCACGAGATCAAAACATCTACAGGTTTGTGCCTTCCGAGATTCGAGAGGAAAAGAGGTGGTTTGATGTATCTTTTAGAGATTCGAATAATTTTCCATAACTCAATTCAAAAGCTTATCCATGTGATTGAAACTTTGAAGGTGAACCTACCTCAAGCACCTTAGCCCTTAGGGTTTGATATTGAGTTAATTGGAATTCTTGTCATGAGTTGTCGAAGGTTCTGTTCTTGGTTTTTTATGTGTCCTTTCTTTCTGAGAAGTTTCTATAACACATGACAGGTGAAACCCAGGTTAGACGCAGCGGCACTCAGGTTTGGGGCGGTTTACACTGACCACATGCTGCAAACTTCTTGGAAGGATGGTCTTGGTTGGACAGCCCCTTCGATTGACCCGCTTGGTCCTATTTCTCTTCATCCATGTGCACAAGTCAGTTCTCTTGTCCACGTTTTATCCCTTTCATAATGAACATATAGATAGCGTAACTAATGTTGTACAGCTAATAAAATTATACACGGTAGAGCACTTATTGAAATAATTCACTAGACATATATTTTCTAGACATGTCGAGAAGAGCTATGGTGGATCCTGTCGTGTGAGCTAGTTGTGACGAAGCTGTTCAAATTGAAATGGAGTTTCTCTCTTCAGGTGCTGCATTATGCTCTCGAATGCTTCGAGGGAATGAAGGTCTATAAGGGGCAGGATGGCCGCTTGAGGCTATTTCGCCCTGAGATGAACATGGATCGATTGGCTCGTTCTGCTGCTCGTCTTGCCCTGCCTCATTTTGATAAGGTTGACTCCTCACCGCTCGAAAGCTAGAGTCTTCTGTGTATGATATACATTTGGCACAGACTAACGAGACTGACTGGATAGTTTTGAAATTCTTCTGTATGTCAAAACTTCTAAGAATATTTGAAACTCAATCTTGCACTGATCACTCGGCTTCAGAATCCTGTTTCCTGATTTCACTGTAGCGGGTGTGGAGATTGATTGTTAGAAAAGATTTTATCGATGTGAAGGCCTTTCAATATTATTATTTTCCCCTTCATCCTCATTTTGAACGGAAATGGGCAGTTCATTTCTGAGGATAACACTAGATGTATTTCGCTTAGCAAGCGCCATTCTGCAATATCCGGATGTCTGACTCATGTTCAATGTGCAGGTAGAGTTGCTTGAATGTATAAAGGAGCTTGCGCGAGTGGAGCGAGACTGGGTTCCTGATGAGGAGGGATTTTCAGTTTACATTCGACCAACACTGATTAGCACCCATCCATTCCTTGGGGTCGCTCAATCAAGAGAAGCCATGTTGTATGTTATCCTCTCACCAGTTGGCCCATATTTTCCCAGCGGCTTGAAACCTATTAAGCTTTATGTTGAGACAGAGACCGTGCGTGCCTTTCCTGGAGGTGTAGGAGATAGCAAGATTGGTGGTAATTACGCCCCAACAATATTGCCTCAACTGCGTGGTTCTCATCTGGGCTGTTCGCAAGTATGTAACCTGTCTATCACCTCTTAGGACCATGGAAAATTTCTTGCTTACCTAATCACTTCAGGGAACCAAACTCCCCGCAGCCCTCCCAATCGTACGTGGCTTGAAACATTGTCGTGTTTACATAGCTTGAAACATTGTTTTGTTTGTGTCCTGCACGCAGGTATTATTCGTGCTAGAAGATGGGAATCCTGGGGGTGGTCTAATCGGAGAATCAGGGTCAATGAATTTGTTTTTCCTCATTCGGCAAGAGGGGGAGAGTGGGGAGCTGGAACTTGTAACTCCTCCTTTGAATGGTCTTATATTGCCAGGGATTACAAGGGACACGGTGCTTAAACTTGCCCGGGGTTTTGGAGATATGAAGGTCTCTGAAAGGCCTCTGCGTTTTGGAGAGGTGAGTTTACAGTACGGTTTACAGACACCTTAATGTTCGGTGGCACCAAATAATTTGCCGGAGTTAGTTCTCTCTGCGGTTACAACGAGGCTTGGGACTTGAAACGGATACTTTGGTCCTTAGAAATTTCATCATTTCTGATTCATAATTAAGTAATTGCTCTTTTGCATCTTTTGATGTGCTGGACATGTGCAGGTGGAGCGAGCTGCAGAAAGTGGTCGCTTGTTGGAAGTGTTTGGTACAGGCACAGCATGCATGATACAGCCTGTGGTGGGCCTTGTTAAGCGAAATTATAGCGAGATTACAATTCCATTCAATGACGAAGCTACCAAGCACTGGATAGCGAAGTCACCCGGAACAGCAGCTTCGCCCAAGTCGTCAGTCGGAGAGCCTTTCAGCCTGTGTGGGCGTCTTACAAGAGCACTTCTCGACATTCAATATGGTCATATTGACAGCGACTGGTCAGTTATGATTGACCCATGAACGGAACTTAAAAGTGCTGATAGTGTCGGAATCTGCAAATATCGACACATCATTCACCCAAGCCAAAATAGTAGTTCCAGTTTTCTGCTTCGATCGCAGACGGATCTTCGCGAGTGAAGGGTGCACTGAGGTACAGCCCACGATCTCTGAGAAACTGCATCTTTTAAAGTACAAATCTTTGAAAGCCTGTACATAGTAAGATGAGCGACAGTTGAACATTTGGAAAAAGACGCCAGCACTCAGTAATCAACTCAGCTTGTCGTATTTCAAGCTGGCTACTTTCAGTATTTATACACGGGCCTCTTGGCTACAAATTTTTGTGACGATGTCACTGAATCAACCATGTTTCAAGCAATGGAAGAGGTGAAGTTGTGTTTACGAGACTGATTTGCAAAAGAATGTCTCTCAGTCTGAAGTTGTGAAAAAAAGCCGAATTAAACCGTGAAAATGGTCTGTTTCGAATATGATACCTCGCAGTCTTCACTGGTCTGCTCTTGTTCAACAGATTGGGCAATCTTACTTTCGTTCTTACGAGCATCCAGTTTGCTCCAAAAAAATTATACTAAAATCCCAAATTAGGTTACTTTAGAATATTGGATGTGCTACTCTATATGTGATGTATATGATGATCTTTTTCAATATGCACTATGATGTTCACCCCTGAAGCATTGGGCCCTTAGGGCCTCATTCAATATTTACAAGTCCATATGTTATTCAATACTCTCATTCTATATTTACAAGTCTATAGTTTATTCAATATAGTTTATTCAATATAGTTTATTCAATATAGTTTATTCAATATCCTTGGATCATAGAGTTGAAGTGGTGTATATTAGCAATTGAATAAAAAATTCCGGCAATGATCTAATGGAAATAAAGGGTAAAGATAGTGATTATGGCTTTGAAATATGATACTTTTCTTTTCATTTGTGATTTCTTTTTCTTTATTGTTGTCACCTCTCGTCTTTTCTTTATAAACCTTCTATAATTTTCTCCCACCTCGTGTTTTAGTTTTGTTTGAGAGATTTGTCATGTGAATGCTTTTAAAATTGAATGCTTTGATATTGATTTAACAAATATCTATAAATAAAATTTCAAAATTACATTATATAAATAATCTATTCTATACTCTAGGGAAGGTCTTCACTAGAAATTTGTTTGTCTTAATTGTAGTAAGACTCTATCATGACCTAAACAATAATTCTTTTATCAATACTTTGGTTGTACCAACGCAATGAAGCTTTTTATCAATACTTTTTGTTGTACTGAATGACCCCATTTATCAATACTTTTGTTGTATTCAATGAAGCGGAACATGTAATTTTGCAAGAGTACAAAAATGATTATAATAGATTGCATCAATATTACTAAAATTTTCAATAATCTATACATTAAAATAGGGTGTTTGTTTTGTTTTGTTTTGTTTTGTTTATTTGATAGGTTGAGATTTGATAGACCGAGTGTCCGCTACCTGTCCGCTAATAAAAAATAAATGAGACTTATAAACAAGTGTTATTATGCAACATATGGTGTAGATGTGTTAAAAAATGAATCACCAAAGATAATTTCTTGATGTATTTTTGTACCTCCCATAGTAGACCTGTGTGTGATTTTAAATTTAGCCTGTGATTTTAAATTTAGCCATAAAACTAGTCTTTTCCAAATTTGAACACAACTAAAGAAATGAAGCTTATTAGGTTTAGTTTCTACTCCAATTTTATTTTTTTATTTTTTTTAAAATTGCATATTTTATTGCAATTTGAATTTTGGACTTATAACCATAGTCAATTGATTTATTAATTATAGATTGACAAGGAAATTTCATTAACATCATGATGTTTTACAGTATAATGTACATTGTTGACAAAATTTTTAGATTTTTCCACATTATCTTGAATTTAATATGAATTTTTTCACCTTCCTTTCGAAGATCCACAATAATTTCAAATTTTTGCAAAAAAATATGACTATTTCTTTGACATGTAGCGTGCATGTACCTTCATATAAGAAATTTATAGTATTGAATTCAATATCATTTATAGTACCAAAAGTTATTGTGGAATGCAATTCTAATTCTATGGAAATTCCATGATAATAGGCCCAGTCATTCACGGGCTAATCCCTAAATGTTTGGCCTATTTCACGGAATGCATTCCACAATCATTTTTGGCACTAGAAATGCTATTACAATTCAATGTTTTATTTTTCTTAAATGTAAGCACGTGTGCATACATATCAAAGAAATACTCATAAATTTTGGTGATAATTCGAAATCATTATAGTTTTTTTAAGTGAATGGTATAGAAATTCATATCAATTAAAATATACTATGCAAATATCGCTTTGATTTTGTTGCAATATAAGTGCAACATTTTTTTTCATATTATTGATTCACGATGATTTTTTGTAACTTTTACAATATTGTTGCAACAGAAACACAAAACATTATCCATTGTTGAAAATAAGAACTATAATTGTAATGGTACCATATTGTTGCAATATAGATGTAGTATAAGAAAAGATAAGAACTTAAAAGTAGTATTGCATTTGTACTATAGCAATATTGCATGTAGTATTGCAAGAATACGGTACAATAGTATATAGCAAGTATTGTAATACTGCATTAATACTAATGAAGACAATTTTAATAAGAGATAGGTTGTTGAGTAGTGGTGTACAACAATAATTCAAAAATATATATTCCGTTTTAAAAAGATTTGAACTTTGATAAATTCATATTGGCTCAAAAAGACATCAAACGATAAAAGTAAAGTACATTAGAAACTAAGATAGTAGAGTTAAAATTTAAGTTCTAGTAGTTTCAAAATGGTATTAGAAAGTATTCAATAGAACTTTGCAATATGAAAAAATTGTTAGGAAAATAATATAAAACTTTAATAATTCTTTTTTTTTCAAAAAGGTTTAAAAAATCACAATTTTTTCTGTATTTGATTGTAAAGGTAATGTAAAAACTTTGTGTTTATTCTTCATACATCATAAATAATAATTCTTTTGTTTAGATTAACGATTCAAAATTATGTTTTTCTTCATTTAATTTTAAATCGATTACAAACAGGTATTTATTAAATGAAACTTGTATGTAGGTGTTGTACATCTTGTATACTACAATGTGTCCTAGTTTTGCTAATACATCTTTTAACCCCTAAAGGTCCTCATCATTTCCAATTTTGGCACTATAGCAAAGATGCTTTATAAAATGCAACTAACACATATATTTTTAGCTTTGTATACAAATGAAAGTTGTACATTATGAATTCTATTCATATGACTAGATTTGCAATTGCTATCACTAATATTTTCAATTAAAATTTCAAACTTAAAATTCTAAGTTACTTCTTAATTTGATTACAAATAAGAAAGTGTCAAATTTTTAGTGAAATTTATTGTAAAATGGTTGAAATGTAAAACTCTAACTGTAGTGATGCTTGTAAATTTTTTAGTTGCTTAATTTTATGAATAGATTTTTGTTAGAAGTACATTTACGGTGTTAGTAATTCCTATTAGAACATGTGTTAGTTATGTATTTTGACAAAGTTGTTAGTTGACAACTTGTAGGCTGCTTAACCATATTTGCTATAGTAGTTGTCACAATCGTATTAGCCGTTGTGGCCGTAGTCTACTAGGTAGTTGACTTTGTATGTTCACATTTGTTGTGAATGGTCTAACATATTTAGACCAAGTGTATAAGAGCTCAGGGGAGAGGTTCTTCATCTTCATCTTTGATCATACTTCTACGGTTGTGTAGTGAGTTCTAATTTCATATTCATTAGTAAAACTCCTATCTTCATTATAACTCTTGTTTTTCTATAAATTTTTGGAGACCATATTTAGACTAAATATTTTAAGTAAAACAATGTTGCATAAAATGAGACAAAATTTTATTCCAAATTATCCCCTTTCTAATCAAATCACGAAAGTGGATGAAAATAAAAAATCCTTGTGATTTTTGTCCATCGACTAGAATCTTGTCAGTTGGACGTTTAGGGGTTAATCTTTTAATCATTTGTCGCAAAATAGCCTGTTGATGTGTTTACGTATTAAATTTAATATAAAATTCATCACGAGTATTTTTTTCATTACTTGTGTGAAAAATGAAAAGAAATTTAAATATTTCACGACAATAGAGTTTCTACTTTTGAAACTTAAATTTGTATCAATGATTTATATCTATATAAAATATATTCAAATTACAAATAGCTATCGCCATGTTTCAAAAAAAAGACACATAGAAGGAACAACACAGTTTATGTCAATGGAGTGTATTATACTCTAGCCTCAAAAGTTGAAAAGATTAACCCCTAATTGCTCAAAGGACCAATTTCTAATGACTGCCCAAATCTAACGGGGTGTCTCGAATTGAAAAAATTTGAAAAAATCAAACTGCATTTTAAAATACTACTTAAAGTCTACTTTTCAACTCAATTTGAATTATGTCATTAAATTTTGAAAGTGAAAATTATGATTTATACAAACTTTCAAAGGCTAATGCTATTTAGTTCATGAAAAAAATATCTAAGGTTTTTTGGAAGTTTGACCATATGAATATTTTTTAGAGATGATGCCCTACATCTTGTATATCAAACCAAACTTCATTAAACATATGAAATACACATATTATAAAACATACATGCTTTTTCGAATGAGATGTCCAATACTCCTTGGGATTTTAGGGATTAATAGATCTATTTGCCGAGTTGGAACATGTTGTAGACTTCAAGATGCACTACACATATCTAAGGTTTTCAACTAGGAAAACATTTCTTTATGATCTATTATAATTAAAAGAATTCAAATCTCATTTTTCATCCTTCATCACAACAAGAGTGTTTTTTCATATGATGTATTAAGAATTTAACATACAATTTGTAAGCACGCTTTACAATCAATTACAAAATAAATTGTGATTTTTTAAACCTTTTTTATCAAAATATGATTGATTGAAGTTTTTTTTTTTAAATTCAATTTTTTTTTTCATATCTCAAAATTCTATCTAATAATTTCAAATATCATTTCAAATTTATTAAAACTTAAATCTAGACTCTTATCATTTCAATGTACTTTAAGTCTTGTGAGTTGATGTATTTTGACTCCACATGAACTTCTCAAAGTTCAAGGTTGTTGAGTTGTAAGAAAGAACTTCAATGATTGTTGTATCCCATTGTAGTGTACATCACAAATTTGAATGTTTATGCAAAGGACATTAAATATTTAATAAAAATTATTAAAACTAAAAATGGATTAAAACATTAAATCTAATCTAACTTAGTCGCAAGATTGTTGCATCATTTTTAATATTTTAGTTTAAAATGTTGAAATTTGAAATATAATTTTTTTATTATTATCTTTGCATGAGCACTTGCAATCATGTTGGACCTTTAGAATTCTTCTAATGTTCAATTGATGAGCAAAGAAAAATGCAAACATTCACTTAATCCCTAAGCATCCTTTGCTTTTTTGGACTTAAAAACATCATAGCTATTGAAGTGTTATAGGTCTAAATGTAAGTGAGATATAGAAATCTCAACCACACAATCTTATACTATGTATGTTCTAGATGATGTGAATCAAATTTAGAGTCATTTGGTCACATATATTGCAAGATCTTAATGTTTTAGTGTAGAAAAAGGATAGACAGTGAAAATTTCGTAGCATCCCGTTACAAATGAAATTTGTTTTTGATTTCTTTTGAATGAAAATACTTTAAACTGTAAAGTGGTTCAAATGTATCATATAAACACATTGGTACAATTTTTTTTATCATGAAATTTTTATGTGTCCTGTAATGGCTTTGAAATGCGAAATAATAGCATAAAATGTGATCTATTTGATCCAAAAAGCAAAAGTGTCCAAACTAGACCAATGCACTAAAACAATTTCCAAGAATTCATAACAATTTGGATTGACATGAAAATTCTACCACACAAACTAGATATCAAGGAGAATCTAATTCAACAATTTTTTTATTATTGAAAATGTACATTGGATGCAAAAGATATATTAATGGCTTCAACAATATGGCAGTTGAGGTGCTAATTTATATGTTGCCACTATTGACGACTTTGTTAGAACTTTCATATAGATGTTAAGGTGCTATTAATACCTTAAAGGCGACCATAGTGGTACAGAACTTGGAAAGGAAGAGTTGTTCCTGAGGGCTGGTCAAAAACGAGCATTGCAAACTGGAAATCTAAAGGTCCTAAGTCAAACTATCTCAAGTATTCTAGGTGTATAAGTTTTTGTCAATAGAGAGCCTCATCTTGAAGGTGAAGAAGTGTTTGAATCTCAAAAGCGAAAGGCATGTATGCCTCTGGGTTGTGATAAAAATTCTCACCGACTAGATAAGTTGAATTTATCTATTCGGCAGATTCAAACAAGATCTTCAAGAGCCTGAAGAAGTGTTCAAAATTTGAACCCCATATTTGAAGACAACACTCCACCTCGTGTTGCTCTCACCAAAGGTTCATTGCAGAAGGAGTGAGATGTACAACAAACTAACACTTTGACTACATCTTATGTACTTGCAATTGAGGAGAGGGACTGTGACGAATCGCAATGACACATTGCAAGAGTTCCAAAAACTTCGGCCAAAGCATGCTTTGCCCTTCAAGCAATTTTGAAGAAGTGCACTACAAGAATAGTCAAAACAGTTAGGTCACATCAGCTCCAACTTCCACAATTATAATAGTGAATTACAAGAAAAATTGAAATCACCGTATGCAATTTTTTTTGCAATGAT